>VMDR010014340.1:0-23698 GCA_007922815.1 Macrotus californicus | reverse complement strand
TCTGAAGAATGATGACAAGCGCGAACATTTGAATGCTTAGATGTGAGGCAAGTTCTTTTACCTCGAAAAATTATAGGTGCCCACTAATAAAACATAGATAACTTTAACTCACAGCATCGTTATAAAAATCAAATGAGTGAAACCTATGCATATCACCTAACAACCTGCCAGGCATATAGTAATTATTATATCATTAGCTTCTTTCCCAACTCTATTTCCAAATATCACAAATAGTGAACGGACACTTGTATATACCAAACATGAATTGAATATAACAAAGATAAAATATTGTTTCTTAAAAAGATTTTTCTATTATACACAAGAAGAAATGTGTATATGAATACTGGATTCTGATGTAAATTGAACTGTTCTTGTGAATCACCATCAAAATAGTTGAATAACATAGCTTAGCTGTGAGAGCAGAATGGGCTCTAAGAAGACATGTCGAATATTTGCATCAGATAAACATTGTGCTTGGCTTCTAGGGAAAAAAAGACCTTCTTTAACTATTATAGAGTTTTCTCTCCCTTTGTAATGACCACTGTAGTTCCAGCAATAACATCAGTACCACAATTACCAATAAAGAGTATTTCAAATGTCTTCTCTTCCCTCTAAAGAACAAATCCTAAGTCACTCCTAGCAATTAATTGCTATTTCATTCACCAGAACTTAGTTGTATGGCTACATACTCTGAAAGGAAATAACTGAGTGAGATATATGATTCAGTAGGGTTCAGTTATTAAGGAAAACATGAAAAGTGTACACTAGAAGTTTCTTTATCCAAATGGGGAGGTTGCGTTTCATTTTCTCACTGTGTATTGCCTCATGTGAGAGAGGTCTTCTGGCATTGCAGCATCAGAATTATGCTGTGAGAGAGGCAATCAATAGTAAGAAGAGAGACTTATGTTTTCCATGTACACATTCAACTCTTAGAAATGTCAGCAATAATTAAAAGAACAATTATAAGAGTGCAAAATATCCTGGTGTGAAGTGGGCAAAAAAACAAATGCAGGTGAAAGAATGAAGGAGAAGGGCATTCTGGTAACCAGGAAGGCTGGGCAAACACCAGCAGGCAGATGGCATTAGATGAATGGGAAATAAACCTTTTCTCTGCTCTTCAGACTCCAAGATGTGATGAGTAAGATCAGATCCTTTTTGTACATACTGAATGTGTGTATTTTCTCAGCCACTACGGGGTTAACATTAGAGTTACAAATCAATGGAAGGGTCGGTGGGTGGCGGGAAAACTTATTGAGTGACATCTGCCTACAGCCCCACAGCACCACAGGTATTCGTTGCTTTATTCACCTCAAGGGGACTAGAACAATATAAAAATATCAGCAATCTCCCAGACAAAACCTTTTATTTGTTGAACATTTCTATTTTTTCAAATGCTTATTCTTTGGTGTTAATGTTTTCCAGCATGAAATACATAAACACTCATCACTTCTCCTTTGAATATTTGGCTGAAGGGTCCTTTAGAAACCTATAGCTCAGTCCCTCAGACAAACAAAGCAATTCACAATCAGTTAGTGCTTTGGTAATGTGCAATGCCAATCGGTGTCATTTTTTGTTTCTATGCCAAGTCTTTATTTTTACTGTTCTGACCAGCATGCCTTATTTCTATGTTATTTTGAAACCACTGTGAATATGTGTTAGGGAGTTTCCTTAATATGATCAAAGGCTTTAGAAGACTAAACACATCCAGGGTCTTGGTCAATTTAGGAATAAAGACATTACCTATGGTCAGGTAGACCAAGTCTGAGACTAGCTCCAATAGCCATCCTTATTGTCAAGAAACTTATAGTTTGTGTGCTGTCTCATAAATTTTTGTCTCCTCTGAGCTTTCAGGATGCTCAAGACATATTGGTTGATGATGCCCTGAACGGTATAAGGCTCTCAGGTTTAGTATTAGTGGGAAGATAATTTTAAAGAGTTTTAATTAAGAAGGCCCCACATATTTATAGGGGCAAATGAGACTTCCTAAATTGCCATAAGTGTATTATATATACAATCACAGAATGTTGATGTGAAAATGGATCTCAAATATGATTTAAGGGTAAATGTGTTTGTGTGTGTCTGAGAGAGAGAAAGAGGATCATTTTCAAATCCTCAAGTTCACAGGGTAAACTGGTTAAAAAATGATGAAAATGCCCTAGAATGTTTAATCTGTTCCCTGATGTGTGTGTTTACACATATATGTAACTTCAAAACTGTGATTCTTTGAAAACTAACTTCTTTAGATAGTAAATATACTCTCATAAATTCAAAAATAAGCACTTCAAGAATATATAAAATGTCCATTGAACTGTTAAAAATCTCTGATATGTTTTTCAGGAAAGAATCACATTAACATTAATTCAGTATTTCTGTAATATATGTTCCTTAAAAGAGATATGAGTATGCTTTTTTTCATTTGAGCAGTGACTAGCATTTTGGGAAACTCAGTCTTCTATAAAACACTGTGTAAGAAGAGCTGAATTCATGAAACCAGCCTGTCACCAACATCACAACTAATAACTAGTGGAAAGAAATCGCCCAACAAAATGTCATTTCATTATCCTAGTTTTCAAAAGTGCAGACTGGTTAACAGTAATATAAATTACCAAAGTATTGTAGCTTACATGGAAGGTAGATTCTAGGACCAAAATATAATTATCCCTGGGCTGATCCATGACCTGTACTTGTGGAAGACTTCAATAGAATAAAAATGACTGCATCTTTACTAAGTACTTGTCAAGTAAGAGAGGACAGATAAAATACCATCACCAACTATTACATAGTACACAATGGAATGTTAAGTTTTCCTTGGTCTTTTCTCCCCACACAGTATTTCCCTTACTGTTTTGTTTTATGTTGATTTAACGATGTCATTTTTTTTCCATGAGAATTAATCTTCCTTTCCTCTTTTTCCCTGAAATTACACAATATAATTTATTTGAACTTCAGGAAGGATTCAAGCCAAGGAAGAAGCTGATTTGGCATTTACTGCCCATGAAAATATCTTGTTATTTCTCTTTTTTTTTTGGCATATAGTTCCTCAAGTAAAAAGACATTCATTGTACCTATTTATGAATTGTTTCACCTTCTTCTTGTATTTATAAGGAGTCCAACTTTTGCTTGCTACTACAGCTTGGCTGTGTACATGTAGAGTCAGATGAACTTATATTTATTTTGGAAATAATCACATTCCTCAGAAAAACAAGACTTCAAGCTAGCGTGTGATGACAATCACACTTCAAAGAGAGCAAAATCCTTTAGAGCTGGAATTCCTTGAAAAAAAACCTAAAAATATACGCAAGGAAACAGAAAAAAAAGAATTGAAGTAGAAAAACAACTTCAGTAAAAACCCAACCAATGATCTGCTGTCTCTGGGAGCCCCTAAATGCGTTAACAAATTATAACATTGATTAAAATACATGCTAAACATTCTTTTTCTTGAAGATCTGATACATATGGTGACAGTAAAGGGAGTTAGATTAAAAGCTAGAGTGAAGTTTGCTAAGTAAGCAGACATATCATGTGAACAAGTATTAAGTAAGGTGGCTTTTGATTTCAAGTAATAAACATCCCAGTGATTTTAGAACTTGGAGGTTCTAAACGCAACTAAGAAGACAGAGGTAGAGTAGGTTCACTAGTTGGAATGAGGTCCAACACACCAAATTTTTGCTTCTCTATGGTGCTCTCAGCTTGCCTTCTTCCTTGGTATGTCTGGCAGCCTCCCAGCCTCTCTTGGCCCCCTCAGGGACAGCAGAGGAGAGTGGATTCCCATTTCTCAACCATCAAAATAAATGACTGCAGTAAGTGCTGAATTTGACCAGATGGCTCTTACAGAATGGCAAATGGATAAAATGAGTACTACAATGTCCTTTATAATTCTCCGAATGCTTGTGGAATTGAATGAGGAAAGTGGTGATAAGATTCCTTTTTTCATTCATCCACTCATTTATTCACATAAGAAATATTGTAGACACTGAGATTAGATAGATAGATGATAGATAGATAATAGATAGATAGATAGATAGATAGATAGATAGACAGACAGACAGATAGAGCAGGCTTACATCCTGCTGGGAGCCGGACATTAAGAAGTATATAATGCAGTTGCAAATAGTAGCAAGAACTGTGAAGCTAAACCCAGCAGAGACAAGAGAGAGAGATACAAGTGTGCTTTTTTGGATAGAATAATCAGGGAGGGCCTTTTTGCGGAGACATACATGAAAACCTAATGCAAATCAAGGGAAAAGCATTCCAGATAGAAAAAAAAAAAACTGAGGCAAGAGTGAACTTTGTGTGATTTGGATTTCAGAGGGATCGGTGTGGCTGCCACATGGTAAAGAACGAGGAACAGGAAAATAGTAGGGCAGGGAGGGAGCCAGGAGTCAAAGCCAAGTTTGGCAGGATGCTTTTGAAAGATTCTGAGCCGAGTACAATATGATGTGATTTACATTTTCAAAACCTTGCATTTCAGGACACATTTGCAGCGTTATAGGCTGGAGATAGTGGTTTAGAGAGTTCTCAACGTTGGTGAGAACAATGAGACTCAGTGGGAATCAGCACATATTATTATTTTATTATTGTCACTGAATTTTGGGGGTGACACTGATTAATAAATTTGTATAGGTTTCAGGTGTATAATTTTATAATACACCATCTGTATATTGTGTTGTGTATTCACCACCCCAAGTAAAGTTTCCTTCCATCCCCATTTACCCTCCTTCCCTCTCCTCTCTCCCCACACTTGCCTTTTCTTCTGGTAATCATCATATGGTTGTCTGTCTGTGAGGTTTTCAGGGGTTTTTTTTGTTTGTTTTTTCATAATCTCTTCCCTTTTTTCACTCAGCTCCCAACTCCTCTTCTCTGATAGCTGCTCTATGTGTCTATTAGTCTGTTTCTATTTTGTTTGTTAGTTTTGTTCATCAGTTTCCACACTGAGGTGAAATCATACGCTATTTGTGTTTTAAATCAGTGTATATTATTGAAGACACAGTAAATCAGATAAATTTTGAAAACGTCACATGATAAATATACTTCCAGGAGACATTATTTTGAACAGTGCTATGCTATTTCATCTATCTCTTAGCAGATTAGCGAGGGAAAAAAAACTGCAGTCACTTTTTCTGTTGCCATGTTTAACTCTAAAGTTACATCTTGAGAGGTATTAAATAAACGTGACTTTGCAAATTGTGTTCTTATAGCAGAAGCATTGATGCTATACAATACAACGGACACAAATCCAAATCTTTGCCTAGTTTATCAGATTCATAGCTTTGGACAAATTGCATATCTTCTGTGGTTCAGTGCCCTGGTTTATAGAGTCAAATTACTAGGGACATAACTCGATACATTATATCAAGTAGTGAGTGAGAGTGTGAATCACTAAGCCCACTCTCTACCAAGCATTAGCAACAGCTCAAGTATCAATTTATTTTCTCCTAGATAGTCTGAGTAATCATTCTCTGGCTTTAAATTATGAGAAATTTCACTATTTGTGCACAATAGGAATAGAAGCCGAGACTTTGACATATACTTGTTATTGAGGGAGAGGCGGTCTTAAGGAAAGCCAGTGGTCCAACAATGTGCTTGCAACTGTCAGAGGCTCTTGGAACAAGATGTGACTGTGCCATGGAAATGAAAAAAAAATAATAATGTGCTGGGAATTTGTCCATTCTAGGCATAGACAGTTTCCCTTTGGCAGGAGGCCTGAATGTTTACTTGCTTTTTTCCTTCTGTTATCTAAAAAAGAGAAAAATAATTTTCCCAGGAAAATTTGAAGTTCCCAGAGCTATCTGTCCAGAAGACTTTTAGTAGACACGCTTTATTGCAATTTAACTAGGCATTTTGTGACCTCCAGTTATCACTGACTAAAAGCACATATCTCCAGGACCCTTTTCCAAAGTTGCACACTTTATTCAAATTTATGTATGATGATATATGTTCATTTGAAAACAAATTGGCTTTTTGAAAATTTATGACGGCAGACTGAACAAAACTTAAGTCTTGCAATGTGCCTTGATGTCTACTGGTTATGGTCCTTGTATTTGTTAAAGAACAAAATCAACAGAGTAAATTTAAAGATCTAGTTGGCTTCATTAAGCAATTCATGAATCTTGCAGCATCCTTTCTAGTAACTAGAAGGGCACTCCAAGGAGGTTGTACAAAATGAAAGGATTTTATAGGAAGAGGAGTGAGGCAAGGGAGCTGTTAAAAAAAGAAAAAAGATTATTTTTAGACTAGGATATTATCTTTTGGGGAAAAAAGTGTGGCAGGGATTTTTTTTGTCATGCATATTGACTCTTCTTTCTAGGTAGTTGGGAGTTAGAGAGGACTCACGTGATAGATTACCTCACTGGTATTGACCAGAAAATTGCAGATGGGTTGATTGAGATTGTTTCTTGGAGAGGCTGAAACAGCAATCATGGGCTTTAGTACAAGTGATTACATTTTAAGTTTGTGATTTTCTCTGTAATACAATTAACAATCATCTCCATGTAGATTAAGTTATAATTAAATTGTTACTAGCAATCTGGTAATAGGCATGGTGTTCAGTAATTCTCTGACCACTGACACTAGATAATGAGTTTCCACTTAGATGACAGAGCTATTATCGATAGATCTCAGCAATCGACAGGAGGAGGTTTGGGATAGAAGTGAGACTACAGGAAATGACAAGGGCATTGGACTAGAGTGAAAGTAAGAACTGGAAATTGCACTGAACAAGTGTCTGTGATTTGCAGGGGATGTGATAGAGACACCTTCATGAATATGGCACCCACAACTGGCTAGGCAGTAGTTTGTTTCAGCTAATAAGCAATTTCACATACTACAAGTTAAGGTGGTACCACAAGGCAAGTCATTTATTTTGGCAACAGGTACTTTCCTTTGATGCCTGTTTCTGGCAGGTTTATCTCCATAGCATGTACCTAGGTTATACAATAGATCGTACAGACATATTTTTCAGCCCTTATAAGCTCATCAATATGATGAATATTGATAACATATATAATGCTCTATGTGTTTAACTTTTAAATTAACATTTTTCTTGGACTCTTTCATATTCCATAGCCATACTCTTGATAATAAATATTAAAAAATATCTCTTTTCCAGTGACATCATTCATGTGTGATTTTCTTTTTCTTTTAGTTTATACTCTGTGCTAAACATAAGCATAGACTCATATATTTCATCTTTCAATTCATGTTCCAGTAAGGTAAATTAAAAATGACAAAGAGATTCATATCCTGTGAACTGTTATGGGACTTGACCTGGGCGTTTGTGTGTGGGATTAGAAGACAATCTTCTCAAATCTGTGAACATATTTTTAGGAGATATTTTTGTATCAGAAACTAAGGCTGCTTGTTCCAGAACTCTTATTTCCTTGTGTTGTAGTGTTTAAAGTAAGTTGTTTCTTCTTACAACAGGCTCCCAAGAATCAGTCTAATTCTAGCCTTCCCTTTTCAGTCAAATAAAGCAAATTCAATGCTTATTGGACTTGTAGAAAGACAGTTAACCTCTATGTTCTTTCTCCCCCAACATTCCACAACTCCATAAATGACAATAAAATTTAGTTAATCCCCCCCTTTTTTTGTGTTCTCAGTTTGGAAAACATTAAAATCCACCAATAACCATTTATCACTAAACTCTCCTTCCCCATAACCTCTTTCCCATACATCCTAGAAAATTTACTCTGTGAAGCTCTTATTTTGAAAAACCAAACTCTATAATGTCCAGTACTTTCTTCAGTGATGATGCTAGACCTGTAAATAATGGCTGAGTACAATAATCTGCAGACCACTCAGAAACCTGCCTATAGATATTCTTAAACTAATATAGAAATTTAATTTTTTTTCTAGTTTTCTAAGGTTCATAAGAAATTCCAGAGATAAGTCATACAAACACAAACCATGGGGGATATTAGACTTAAATCTAATGCATATCATAGATGTTAAACTGGGAAAAGTGATATCATTTTATGGAACTCACTATTAATTTCTGGATTTTAGATTAAGTCCATCAAGTTAGCATCCTCAATGTTCTCTATCAGGCCACATCATAAAGGTTAGTAAATACATAATCAGGAACAAAAAAAAAACCTGCAAATTTAAGGAAATATAGCAGAAAACAAAATAAAACCATTCTGTTCGTAGATGTTCTTTACCAGATCTTCAGGAACAAATTTGCATTTCTGTGTGACTCTTCCAGACTTAATGCTGGAAAGGCTTCTGGAAGCCAATCAGTGCCTTTTTCCTGATCCTTCCACTCTCCTTTCTGAACTTATTTCTTCAATAATTGTGTAAAGTTTAATCCTTATAGTCCATCCCTTAACCAATATGTTCTTAGTGGCACTGCTGCTGTGCGAGCCTGGAGGAAATTATTGCGCTATTTTGTTATCACAGCTCATTGAACCAAGAGAGTTTTACTAACACAACTAATTGAACTAGGAGAGCAAACATGATAAAAGAATATTATTCATAGACAGGCTGATTGAGAAAAAGATTATCTGGGCCAATTAGATAATTCTTCTGCCTCTTAGTATTGGGACATAGAGATTGTGTCAGTTAGCTGGTCGATTTAAAACAAATGATTTTACATGGAATGGGGTCAGGGCCAGTCATGGTTAGCATTTTCAAGTTGAACAATAAGACGAGGGCTCTGTGGAGAGAGAGGAAACCAGTAAGAGGGGCAGGAAATAATTTCAGACCTCAGGAGACCAACCGGCCTGTGTTTCTGATGGTTTTTTACTTGCAAGAAGTCGAACCCTGTGTTACTTTCTGTATTTTGGTTTCTTGAAAATGTCTCCAGGTTTCTTTCTTAAATAAAAACTTTCCTGCCTTAAGCATATATGAAAAATGTCCCCTTGAAACAAAAACAAAATACAGTTAAATAGAACCAAACATTTAGATTATATAGACAGAGATTAAAGCAGAAATGTTAAAACTGAGCATCTTTGAGATCCTGCTTTTTACGTTTTACTTAATCCTACACAGGTTAGAGTCAGGAGATGAGAAAGTAATTATATTTATGCCAATGATTATTAACATACAATGACTATTGTTTTTAAAGATTTTATTTATTTTATTTGTAGACCGAGGGGAAAGGAGGGAGAAAGAGAGGAAGAGAAACATCAATGTCTGGTTGCCTTTTGTGCATCACCCACCAATGACATGGCCCACAACCCAGGCATGGGGATTGAACCAGTGACCCTTAGATTTGCAGGCTGGTGCTCAATCCACTGAGCCACACCAGCCAAGGCTAATGATCATTTTGAACTTCTCAGTGACAATATTCTATTATGCCACAAGATGGTGATTGTGTTCAAAATAATAAACTGATTTCCTATAAGACTTGGGTAACTATATATCAGACTCTCTGCTGGGGACTTAGAAGAAATAAGGAGACGCTCATCCTTTAGAAGCTTTCGGCATTGTATGGAAGACAGA
Organism: Macrotus californicus; assembly: GCA_007922815.1. NCBI lineage: Eukaryota > Metazoa > Chordata > Mammalia > Chiroptera > Phyllostomidae > Macrotus > Macrotus californicus. Next base: position 14,257 of record VMDR010014340.1, on the reverse strand, counting down.
CACACAAATAATAATGATGGAATATGTTGTGACATGATAGAGACATACACAGAGCATAGAGAGGTACATAGGGTATTATGGAACTCCATCTTTTACAAAACACCAGGAAAGCTATGCTGTTCTTTAATTAAGAATGGAAGGATGTTGGGAGCACCTGCTTTGATAAGGCTGAGTCAGGAAAAGAGCATTACCTTCTTCTACAATGTACATCATGTTTATAACTTATAGCAGCATATATTCCATTATTATAACTGATTTATCTTAACAAGATTTGTGGTTGTAGCTTTTGTCTGATCTAGTATACCCAAATTAGATTCAGAGAAATCTTATAAAATTTTGAGAGTTATTAGGTGCTGGTAGAAGTACCACCAGCTTATACTAGAAGAACAGAGGCAGTGAGAAATGAAAGAGGCCTTTGGGTCCTTGATATAACACAGTTAGAAAGCTGGATGAGGAAATAGCCTAGCAGTAAATGCTGGTAATTTCTAATGAAAACGAAAGGGTGAACCAGAAGACAGAACTGATAGCGAAGAGGGCAGAGCCCAAAAGCCATGAAGAATCATTCTTAGGGTGTAGGTAGGGCTGGGCCCTAATGAAGGGACTGGCAACTTGTGCCTGGATATATTTTAGGATATCTATGGACCAGTGACTCCTGTGTGAATCCTAATTTCTGCTTTTTGGAATGAAAGATATTTTCTACCATTTCTGACATTGTGTATTGATTGTAGAGAAACAGACGTTGTCTCTTTAATTGAGAGTTTTTTATATCGAGAGAAACTATACTCACAAATGTCTCTTTTAGGAACCACATGAAAGAGTTCCTCTAGACCTGGAACTGATACAAATAACAATATTCAGGACTGAAGCTTGGCACTGATTTCATAAAGAGGTATTACTTTGGGAGAGGGGTCTTAGAAGTGAGAAGTTTTTCCATGCGGTTGGTAGGTAAATAATTTGTGACCAGAAGACCAACTCTGCCCTTTTCAAAGTGTGGTCACCAAAGTCACTGACATTTGTGTCATTGTGAGGCAGATTCTATGTCTCCTCTTTTTTTTTAAAAAAAAAAGATTTATTTATTTATTTTTAGAGAGAGAGGAAGAGAAGCAGAGAGGGAGAGAAACATCAATATGTGGTTGCCTATCACATGCCTCCTACTGGGGGCTGGACCTGGCCCGCAACCTAGGTGTGTGCCCTGACTGGGAATCAAACCAGTGATTCCATAGTTCACAGGCTGGTGTTCAATCCACTGAGCCACATCAGTCAGAGCTATATGTCTTCCTTTTGAACTTAGACTCTCATTGCTTGAACAATAGAATATGGTGGAATTGACATGAGACACCGGGGCAGTTTCTAGGCTGAAGGTTTAGGATTGTGGCAATTTATATTCTTTCTTTTAGACTGTAGACTCTCTGAACTCAGCCATCATAATTGAGCTGTTAACAATCTGGAGCTGTTCCACAGTCGTGCTGTATCACATCTGAGCTGTTTGCATGCATAGTTTCCTTCCCTGCACCCCTGGTTGGAGATTCCTGTTGGTGTTGAAATGACACCAGCAACTACTGGTTGACGAGAGATAGGATTGGAAGTTATGTATTTATATCATCTTCTAGTAAATTATTTTTAAATAAAAATGCTTTGTATGTTATGTTTTGGAGTGGACACATAATTCCATGTTCTTTGTAGAAACTCAAGTTTTACCATTTACTTTACAAAAGTTTATGTTTGTATGTACTTGAAAGAGTCATAGTGGACCAAGTAATTTGCTCTAGGGAAGAAAGAACCTGGAATTTATAGCAAGAATTTGCTTTTTGGCCTTGAATCCATGTGCAAGATTTCTCAAGTAAAAAATGGAAAAACAGTATCTTCCTTGCTTACTTCACAGGATTTGTAAAAGTATCTTTGAAATTAGCTATGTGAACATGCTCTGCAATCAATATATATTCTTAAAGTAAAAGCTCTGCATCATGCATTATTCTAGGTGACTTTGAGTGAAATCTATGATAAAATGAAAGAGAATTATAAAATTCAACACCTATGGAAGTCATTGAAAAAAATCACTCCCTATATTATCATTGTACACAGTAATAAGACCTGGTGACTTTTTTCAAGTTCAAAATGGACGTAATCTATGAATCTTGAATATTAAGACAACATCTACAAAATCATCATCAAGGAAATAAATGCTACACTGAATAATGTATTACATTTTTATTTTAATAGTTTTGGACCAAATGCAATACCCCTAGGATACTGATTTTGACAGCCAACTAGCCTTTCCCATCAGCAAAATGAACCAGAGGAAATCCTGAGTTTCAGGCAAAAGTAAAACACACGGTTGTCTTCAACAGCAGCATCACTACCCAGCCTTAGCTCAGATTCCTCAGCGCTGCCTTGATACTCAGCCCAGGGGCAGAAGAGGCTCGAAGGACAAGTGACTCCAGCAGCAAACACTGATCACGTCAGAAGGTGGCAGTAAAGGAACAGAAGCGAAGTGTCTTTGACATCAGGGTGTGTATATTTCAGTTCCACTTATCTCTCAGTGGAACTCAATGTGTGATATTTTGGTTTCTAAAATTTAATATATGCATTTTTAGTAGAATTAAAAACAATATTGGAAACATTGTATAGGGAAAAATAACAGCTCTCCCTGAAGCTGGCAATTAAAACATGGGAGGCATATTACAGTAAAATGTGGTTAACTACCCAGAGGTGGTTATAGTTTGGTGATGAGACAGAAGATATATCAGTAATTAACGTGTAAACAGAAGTAGGAGCGGCATGCTACAGGATTGCAGAGAGAGAATATGTTAGTAAGTCCAGGGATCATAGGAGCTTCTGGAGGAAGAGCTGTTTGAACTGAGCACCAAAAAACAAAACAAAACAAAACAAAAAACCCGAATGAATTGGAAAAAGGGTAGATGAGATTCCTGGTAAAAAGAACATCATCGCTATAAGGGTAGGAGGAAAAGCTAGGTTATTCCTTTAGATAACACTGGGGTAGTTAATTGTGAAGTAGAAATGCATGGAATATGCAGAGAACTAGTATTTTTTAGTACAAAGGGAATAGGTATATACACATATTAATTCCTTTATTCACCATTTCCTGGTTTGGTCCATTCCCAATTATCTATGCTTTTCAGCAGAGGAAATTGAACCTAAAAAACTAATTAATGTGCCAAGGATCATATTATTAAGAAGCAGTAAAACTAGCATTTAAACATTCTTCCTGACTTCACAAGCTATTCTCTTCATTGGCATCTGGTGCCCGAATAAATATTACTAAAATCGATCCATGTATACAAAGGCTTCCAACTGCCAAGCTCTTTCCCTTATAAACTAAGTATTTCAAGTGCCTATGTTTGCTCATTATGGCGAGATGCAAGCCTAGATTTTATTTTTTCTACCATCTTGTCAAGATTGGAAAATAATTTATGGGTGAAAATAGGACAAATGGTGCACAGCAAAAAATGATCTGTGACTCAACTGGCTTACATATTCATTCAATTGATTTAGGTTTGACTTGTTTCAGATCAATGCCCTTTTGCATTACCACAAAGCCAGGGCCTGAGCATGGACTTGAACGGTATGTTATCGGAAAGTTATATTTTGGGACAACAGTGAATTTTTAAGAAAATTATATTTTATTCAGAGACATTCTTTGCAGAAAAGTAAAGTGATTTTATGTAAAATAACTTACACAAGTTTCAAATATACTCCCCTATGTCCATGGACAACATAATCTCTTTTAATTCTTTCTGCTCTAAGGGTAAATATGACTTCGAAATCACTTTCAACACAGAATTCCAGGCAACACCACAAAGTAATTAGAGAATGGGGGTTGATAATGTTTTCTTTCCCCTGGCCAAGGAGTTTTCTGGAAATGTCTTTGAGATCTAGAAAACCATTATATCATTAATTTATATTGAGTTTGAGGGGCAAATTCTGACTCAGAAAATGATTAATGAAGAATGACTGTGACATTAACTGAATCATCATAAAAGTAGGAAGAATTTCTCATTGCTGGAATTGTCAGTGTCCACAAAATTACCATGACTATGTTTGGTACCCAAACAGGTTCTATACCTAATGTGTTCTCTACTGCCCTGTAATTTCCTGTGTAATTCTTATTTTCTCCACTCTGTAGTTCAGAAAATGCAGAAGAGTGTGACATTCTATAAAGAAATGCAGGATAACATTATGCCTTAGATTTAAAGAAACATCAGGAGGGGAACTCATGTCGATACATAGGAAGCACCCAATCTTTCCCCTGTTACAAACTATCTGATTGATCACAATTACTTTATCTTAGTGTATATCATAGCATGCTGGGAATTTTTGGGCCTGAGTTAGTCATAATTTCATTTCATCAACATTCATGGAATTATTTAATAGACGACGCTTAAAACTCAGTGTGGTTATATGCTATTTCCCTCTTCATCACTATCCCAGGGTTCAGCAAAGTGTTTGGCTTATAGTAGAATCACAGGGAAACAAATATGTGATGAATGAATAAATTAATGCATTTACTCAGAGACACCCACCCATGACCAGTCTAATGCCTGTTCATAAGAGGAGTGAATATTCACTGCTTAAGGCTACCTTACCTCAGCTTCCTTTATTTATTTGAAAGATGTCTTGCAAAACAGTTATGTACCATTTATATCTGTATCCTTCCATTTTTTAATCCTCACAATCTCTACTTTTTTCTATTATATCACTTCTAATTACTTCCAAAATATTTGGAAAACACATTACATTAAACAGTCAGAGAACAATACCTGGAAAAATCCTTCAGGAGAGTTTGCTCAGAGAAAAGGTGACAGCATTGAACATTTTTCTGCTACAATTATAGCTGAGTGCTGCAAGTTAGCAAGTGGACTTTGTAGTCCAACATCTTACTCATCTCCTCAACGATTCTTGAACTATGGTTAGAGTCACACAAGACCGTTGAAAGAACAAGTTAATTCTCATTTTTTTAAAGAAAAACAAATTGTGTTTGTTGGCATTGTGGTGAATGCAAATGAATTTTTCATCGTTTACTGAAAACCAAGGAAGAGAATACTTTATCAACACTGATGACTTGATATTCTGGAGCATAAATATCAAGGATGCTAGATGATTGTTGAAAACCACCATTGTGCACTTAATATGAAAGCATTGGTAGCAGCACTGTCAAGCAAGATGGTTGCTCGTTCACAGGTGTCCATACCTACAACGGAGGTGAGACCTGTAAGCCTGTCAAAATACCTTCTGTGCCAGTTGAAAATGTACTGCCTCCAAGGTACAAGTCCTGTTCTTTGCCTTGTTTTGTATTATTAGATTTGGATTGAAAATACTTCTCCTTTGCATGTTGGCTTGGCATTAGGCTTCATAAAGAAAGAACACGGAGGAACTGCAAGGCTGTAACAATAGAAAGAGTATTGTCTTCCTTATTCCAGCGGGCTGTTTTTGCTATAGCTGCCAACAGAATGTCATTTCTGAATCTTCTTAGCAGCTTTCAAGAGCCAGCTGTGGTTTTCCTGCATTTGCCAGCATGTTTCTTTGTCACCCAGAAACCAGCTCCGGGATGCCTGCACCTTCTAGTGGTCTCTCAAGCATCTACTTGGCTGGTCATTCTTATGTACTTACTCTGGTCCACCTACACCATGCATCAGGGTGGTCACTTACGGTGCTCACCAAATTACCTACTTGACACGTTGAAAATCTGACTTTAAAGCAAACCCTTCCTCACAGAAAAAGGGAAACTAATAAAAATTTGTAAGATGAAGTGCAGTTTCTAAAATATTTACAATGTGTTATTTATAAATCCATAGAATGTGTTGGGTACCTTCTAAGTGTGAGACATTGCACAAAATATGGAATTAATTTGAAGATCGCTTCTTTGACTTTCTATTGTGAAGGGGAGAGAATTATTGACTTTAATACTGAAACCTAATAATCAACAAGTAAGATGGATTTTAAACAAGGGTGACACACGTGGTGATGTGCTTTCCAGAAAGTGTCATGTTGACAGGGTATACTTTTGGGTCACGATTTACACCAGGGACTAGTATAATTCCTATTAAACAACATAAATTTAATAAGATATATTTAATGAATAAAAGAATGAATAACTCTGCTGTTGCCTTCCTTAAAGATTCTGTAAATTACCGAGTACACAAATTCCTTAAATAACTTACAAAAGATTGAATAGTCTACAATTTTTTTTCATGAACTAAATTCCAAATTTCCAATCTATCTTGAAAATTTTTACCTGTGCCTTTATTTGCTTATTTTTCTTGAAGAGTAAGTACTGAGATTTTATCAACTACACGTCTGAAATGGAATTATGGCATTCCCAAATGGAAAGCCCATAATCATGAAAGCAGAAATAGCTGCGAAGGCTTGTGAAGTTTTTGTGAAGTATTTTTCCACCAAAAGCCACATGTGTAATGCTACGTATAACACTAAATGTTAGCGATTGTTTTAACTTCCACTTACATTTTATTTCTCACTTTTTAAGAAGCTTCTACTATATTTCAAGGATTTATATTAAAACTCTGCAACATGTAACAACTAAATGAAACCAAGAAGTGGTGAGAAAAATGTAAATATCACCAGAGAGATAGACACTATGCATATAAAAACTAAAAACAATTTCTGAATATGAAAAAGACAATAACTGGATTGAAACTTTCACTCAGGGATTCAACAGGAGGCTTGGTCAAGTAGAAAAAAGAATCAGCAAATTTGGAGACAGGTTATTAGAAATATTTAATAAGAGAGTCAAAAAGAATAAATAAATCAGACGCATATATTAATTGTGGGTGTCTCAGAAGGAAAAGAAAGTGAGAAAGAGGAACAGAGTTTATTCAAGAAGTAGTAACCAAAAACTTTGACTGAAGTCATATGAGTTAGGTTGACATAACTTCAAGATACCCTGGTTCGACCCTAGGCAACTCTGGGGAAAAAAAGCCACCGATAGCGTCACCAAGCATTTTTTATTTTATATTTTCAGTCATTGAGCACAATTACATATTCATTCATTCATTCATTCATTCATTCATTCATTCATATTGTCATTCATTAATGTCTATGTAATATGGGCTAAATATTGTTTAAGGTACATCTGTGAACAAATCAGACCACTCTTTTGCTACTTTTGAAGCTTGTATTCTGCAATGAGTCAATCCATAAACATTCAATATAATAATATGTAAGTTACCTAGTATTGACATGGGCTGAGCCTCTCTTAGATACATGGGAATGTCCTTCAGTGACTTCTTGAGCCTCTCTTAGATAAGATTAAGGTTTCCCTTTGCGTATTTCCCAAACCAGTGAATCGGTGCCACTGTCATCAATGCCATCCGTGGTGAAAAAATGAAGAACAAAGAGGTCCGCCTGTGCCTTCATGAAGACTTCCAGCCTTACGTAAGCCTGACCCCAGCAACACTTCAGGCAGCCCCTCTGTCAGAGTGCGCTGCCTGTATGTGTCAGCTCCCTCTCACTCCCTTTCCTCTCCCCCAGGTTTTAGTAAACCTCTTCTTTTTTGAATCTGTTCCGTCCCCTCTCTTTATTCCTATCCTGAGGGGGGACAAACTCCTCCACTAGTGACAGGATATTACAAGCTAATAATTGGGAAAAAAAGAAAAAGTAGAGCAGATTAAGGGCAACAATGGGTGCTGATATTAATTTATTTAATATTATCCAATTTTATACTCAGAAATGCATAGAGATGTTGTTTAACTATTTACTTGATGATGAGTTACTTTCATAGACAGAAAAAATACATTGTAATTTAAAAATGTTTTTTTCTTTTTTTAAAATTGTTGTCAAGTACAGTTTTCTGTCTTTTCCCTCCACCCCTCCCTACCACCCCAGCCCTCCCCCATTTCCCTCTCCCATTTCCACTCCCCTTGTTATTGTCCATATGTCCTTTATAATTATATATTGTAATTTTAAAATATCCTTCATTTGTAATTCAGAAATCACCCTTAACTGGTTTTTAAGGAGAGGTTGGCTAGATCATCTAAGATTTCTCTGCAAGTCCTAAATTCTAATTCATGTGGGACGTTAAAGTGGTGAATGCTCATTTTTGCTACACCAAGGTTTAGAGACAAGAAGTAGCGTGAACCTGTATCATGATGAATATACAACTCTTGAAAATGATTCTATGACTTGAGTCCAGTGCAGAGTTCTACGACGTCTCTGTTGTCACCAAGCATTCCCACCCTTCGTGGCTGTGCACCTGTAGCTGTCTGGAGCTCCCTTCCAATGGCTAGTCTTAGTCTGGCTCTTTTTTCACACACAGGGTCTGAAACCAAATGCCACTTTCTCAGAGACCTTTCGGACATACTATTTAAATCACCCACTTCTCTTTGGCATTCTCAGGTCATATTAACTCTTTTATTTTTTTTCTAGCACTGAAATTAAATAATTACTTCTTGTTTCCTTATTTATTGACCTCCTATTCCTCTATTTGAGCTTCCTGAGAGCCCATCTTCAGTCTGTCTCCTTCAGGGTTGCAACTGCAGTCCCAGAACAGAACAGGGTAGGTAAATATTGCCTAAATGAATGTGTGCCCCTACGTGCCCATGATTAAAATACTCACTCTTTAGTCCACTGTTTTCATTGTAGTTAACCTATAAGTCCCAGAGTAGACACAGTTAAATAATTTGACTCTGGATTCAGGAAATAATGCATTTGAGAATAGAGGCTAACTTATTCTAAAACAGTGGGCTCTGGAGTTCAAATTCTAGATTTTATCTTGCCAAACTTACTTAAAATGTTTGTGATCTTAGGCAATTAAATTTACCTTTCTGTGCTTTAATATCCTCCTCTGTAAAATGAGAATAATAATATTAGTCATTGGAGTGACTTAACAAGGGCAGCATTCTTAGAAAAATACCTGATATACAATAAGTGTTTAATAACTATTATGTTTTTATGTAGGTGCTTGCATTTACAACCAAGCTGGTGCTTGTCTTGATGATTTAGCTGTTTGCAGAATCCCATTTAAGATGGAGAATTGTAGAAAAGTAGCTGAGTAGGGATGGGCCATCTCAAAGCTGCAGGTTATGTGACTACTGCAATCTGTATTTACTGCAAATTGTCTATAACTTCTGCAATGCACTTTCTTCTGAAGTTTCTCAGTCCTGTAACATGTCTGTGGAAATGATTTTTCATTGATTGGGTCCTCAGAGACATGACATGTCAGAACGGGACTTTGCTCAAATACATTCTTTAAGTATACATTCTCATTTTTATTGCAAATTTCTGAACAAGATATGTTTTGTTTGCCTGAGTCAATAATGGGAGTCAAATTTCAACTATACATGAACTATGATGGTAATAATAATTCTCCAGTCCTAGGCTTTCTCCAAACCTTGTATTAAATTAGTGCTGCCTTGTGAAAGAGACATCCTTTATTACTTCTAATTGCCTGTGTGAGATTTCTCAAACTTCAAATCTACCCAAGTCCTCTCATAAACGTAGAGGTGAAACTGAATGGCATAATCTACAGAGGGAAGCCAGATATAAATGGCCTCGGAAGACCGATACATTTTTTCAGGACCAAAAAAACAAAAGGCTTCATGAAGGAGGAAATGGCCTTGGGGATTGATATTTAAGATTTTCAAATTGCAACAACACGTGTAGACAGAATTGATTCCCCCTGATAACCTGTGTTACATTTTCTAGTCTCTATAATAAAATACTTTTCTGAAATATGAGTTGACAAGCACTCTGGATTCAACAGTGATGCAGTTTGCATGGTGTAGGAGTTAGGAAAGAAATAACTTCCTTACTTATGCCTAAATTCTCACACTAGTTATTTATTCTGGAATCCTAAGCATTTTTTTTTATTGTTGAATTTTTACTCCACTATTCCCCCAAAACCTAAACAACCTTAACCAAGTTTCAACTAACCACAAGTCACTTCTCCAGGGAACATATTTCTTATCTTTAAAGAAACTCCTCCATTTGTGAATCAGATATCTGGGGAAGAGACTTGAATCGAGAATATGTAAAGAACTCATAAATCAATAGTAAAAATGTAACCCATTTAAAATTGGCAAAAGAATCTGAATAGATACTTCTCCAGGAAGATGCACCAATAGCTAAATATATTGAAATGTTCAATACCATTACTCATTAGAGAAATGTAAATCAAAACCAGGAGATAATATCTATTCCACAGGCTGAATGACTGAAGATTTTCATCTCAGCAATGCCACGGAAGTAACATTTAAGTTTATTCACCTGGAATTTAACGTCCTCTGTAATGGGCTCTTGATCTCAATTTCCAGCCCTGGGTTCTGCTGTCATCTCACCCTTTACTCACTGAATTACTTGCTACTCCTTTCCCCTGGCTCTAGCTTCCACTGGTGTGGTGCAGTAGCTCCACTTTTAATAGGTCCCCAGGTGAGAATATTGCACACAGTCTATGAAGAAAGGTCATCTGTTGTCTTGAATATAATAGCTATGAAAACTGTTACTTGGAAAAGTGGAGAATGTCTGCCAACTTTGCCAGCCTGCGTGTAGTTCTTTTGTAACCCTCTCAATTATTTTAAAGGAAAACTACCCCCCCCCCCGCGTTTTTTTTCCTTCACACAGTACCTAACCAATTTCTATGGACCTTGCAAGTGTAAATTCCCTCATGGTTATTAGTTTGATTTATAAAGGACAAAGAATTTGCTGTAGTATTACTGCGAATAAAAATCTATACGGTAGCAGTGAAGGTGAAGTTGAAGTTATTGGCTAAAACAAATGCTCACTTGAATTTTGTAGACTGAATTTATCCTTTGTTCCTAAAAACACAATTTACAGCAACTTCTTGAGATTTATAACTTTAGCAAACCATACCACACTTCATTTGACAGAAAGCTGCTGTGAAGTTTAATGAGCATAAGAACTCATATATTATTGAGGTCCAAATCAGAATCTCATGGGGGATTGAAGGATTGTTTGCTTTGTTTTGCTTCTTTGGAGTTTTTAAAACTCAAACTCTGGGTATCATTTTGAAGAGTCTTATTCAGTAGAGTTGACAGCAGCTTCATAATCTGTGCACTTAAAAAAGCAAAAACCAGCAACACAACAAAACACCTCCTCTATCAACCAGTTCTGGAAATTGTATAAAATATGGATGGTAGGTATGAGCTTCAAAACCTCCCTGAAGTATTTTTCTGAAGTTCCAGATACTAAGCTGTTTTCTGCATTTACTACATCAGAATCTCAGATTGTGAGAACCTAGGAACCTGTACATGAAGCAGATTTTATTGTTGACATGCATGTATGTATCTTCAAGTATTAATGAAAAATAAAGTGTTGATATTTCCTGCATCCTCATTAATGGAAGACAGCAAATCCAGAAACAAAGTATCTAAAAGACTGAAGTATCTAAATATTATTACAAAGATAGGAGTTAAAGTAGAAGGAGTATCTTTCAGATTTCTGATTTTATAAAACTTTAATTTATAGAAAAGTGGAAAGAATAGTAAAATTAAGACCTATCCACCCTTCAACTAGATTTTTTAGTTGTTAACAATTTATCTCTCCTTTTTTCTTTGGCTGATCCATTTGAGAGTTTTTTGCAGATATCACAAATTTTACTCCTAAATACCCTAGCCAGTATCTCCTAAAGAAGAGCTTTCTCCTAACTAGCCACAACGCAGTTATCACATTGAAGAAGTGTACCATTGACCACATTCTATTACCTAATAGATAGTCTGTATTCAAATTTCCCAATTGTCTTGATAATGTCCTCTGGAGTTTTCATTCCCACCAACTTTCCAATCAAGCATTACCTGCTGCATTTAGTTGCCCATCTTTTCAATCCCTCCTAATATAGAACAGCTTTCCTGCTTTTTTGGGGGTCCTTCATGACACTAATGTATTTTAAGATTTCAGATGTTATCTTTAATGACTGTAAGATTTGTTTATTGACTTTTCCTTTGTAGTTGGTTTCAGGTTACATAATTTTGGTAAGAATTCTATAAAGTGACAAGCTGTTCTCTATATTGAGATGTTAATTTGTACTGTTATTGGTGATAGTAATTTTTGATTTTTGAATTAATGTGTTGTCTTCCAGATTTCTTCACTATAAAGTACATTTTTCTTGTCATTAATTAGTGATCTGAAGAGATATCCTAGTGATTTTAGTATCTCTTAGTAATGCCTGCTTGAAAGTATTATCATGGATTTTAAAATGGAGATTTCTCAATTTAATCCTTTCTTCTACGATTAATGGTTGATAATTTTTGTAAAGGCAAGGTGTTTCTATTACCCATGTAAGACCATGTATTACTGATAGAAGTGGGACTCTTGGGATATCTAAAGGAAAAAAAATCCTGAGACTGGAACAGGAGAATATGGCTCTGTGGTACAGATTATTGGTGATGTACAATTCAGGGCGTTCCTCTCTTGACTTTCCAATATCCCATCTCCATCTGTCTTGCCATGGAAAAAGTCCAACCTTGTCTTCAGTAGGAACTGGTTGAAAGCTGCTGCCCAGAGTGTGTGCTCCATGTCAAAACCCAGTCCAGTCCAGCACCTGGCTAGCTTAGTGTGTGTTTCCAGCTGTCATCCATCTCAGGCTCCTTCCACCTGGAGCCTGTGTGTGGAGTTGCACGGCCATGGGCCATGGGGCTGCTAGGGCCACATGATTGCATGCTCCAGGGCTAGAGAGAGCACATGAATGGGGCAAGTACATTACCAGGTGGGCAAGAGAGAGAGAGAATTTCCCTCTTGAAGGCCATGGGATAAGTGGATGCTAAGGCCACATGGCCATGGAGAGACCTGGCAAGTGCATTGTGCAAGTGTAGGTCACAAGTAAGAGAGAGAGAGAGAGAAAGAGAGAGAGAAAGAGATTCTTTGTTCCCCTGGGATTATATTAACTTGGATTTGGGATGGACTAGGTGTTTTCTAAAGGACCAATCAACTTCGCAAACTTTGTCATGCTTTGGGTGGGTCCACCTCCCCACCAATCCCTTCTTTCCCCAAGCCAAACCGAGAGGCCTTTATGGTCCAGCTTCTCCCCCTGGGCCATTTGGACTTCAACTGAGCATAAGACTACCTTCCCCTGCTCCCACCCTCAATCTGGTACTGGAGGAGATGGGGAGGGAGAAGTTTGAATCCCCCTGAAGTGTGAAGCTGTAGTTTCTTGGCTAGCAAACAAGCTTACACTTCCTAGTTTGTTAAACTCAATGTCTAGTACCCTTTGCTCTCTTTCCTAGCTAAGCACTGCCAGTAATATTTCTTCCCAATATTCCCACTGTTTGTTTTTACTTGCTTTGTTTCAGTCACAATGGGATCATAGATTCTTTTATTTTTTGTATAATGTGGTATTGTTGTTGTTGTTTATTATTATTATTATTACTTCTTTGCATTCTCAAAATGTCTCAGACGTGGACAGTTGGAGATCCTTCACACTGGCCCTAGGTATCCTTTGGTGTGTCATTGTCACATTTGGAGTGTTGCCATACTGTGAGTTACAATAGAATGTCTCCTTTTATACTTTCTCTGTCTTTGCTCAGGAAACAGCTGTTGATCCAAGAAGTCTTATTTCAGTGGTGAAAGAGATTAAGAAACCAATATTGGGTGTGTTTATAACTAGGTCATCTTTATTATCTGGCCCATTCTCTGGACAGAGTTAAGAAATATTTCTTTAAAAACTATGAGTTTAAAATGATACTTCTAATTTTGACCTTAAACCACAGTTTTTCTTCTCCTTCCCCATTCCATACTTGTTTTTTCCCCATTCACCCCCAGAGAGCACTGGTTCTCCAGATATTTAATACATTTATATCATTTGCTTAATGCTAGAATACTCATAAGCAGTCTGGAAACCACTGCACCATTACTGCTACTAGAAAAACACTGCTATTAAAATTCAAGATTTCTTTTCATTTTTTCTTTAAAATATATTCCACTGAACATACGTAGTCATAGTATTCTGTTCAAAGTCCGCCTGACTTATTTTCATTTCTTTCTTCTTTATGCCGAGGTTATCAGTTTAAAATATCTGCAGGCTTGTTTCTCTTCATACAAAAGATAAGGTATTTTTTCTGTTCGTACTGTTTTTTATGGAAGGATATCAAATATCCAACTATATAACAATAAAAAAATCATGTATTTTCCACTGTGATTCAAGCTACCCTCTGTAGGTGATCAATTTGATTCATTTTGGTTTAGGCTCTCCTGTGCTTCTTTCTGCAAAAAATAAGTGTGTATGCACATGTATGCCTAGATACACACATGTCTATGTAAGTATATGTGCAGA
>VMDR010014339.1:0-23688 GCA_007922815.1 Macrotus californicus | reverse complement strand
TGCCCTCTACCTTCACCCTAGGTGAGCTTATTTATTAATCCCATGTACTTCTTAAAACTTAGGTGTAAAAATCCCCAAACAATACATAATGTGGTTATGTGTTTTAAACGGCATCCTCCCGTGTATATCTTTCAGCAACTTTTTCTTTCCAAGTTACTTGTTAGATTATCTGTGTTGGTAGGTGTAACATCTAGTGCTAACGAACTATGATTGATGCATGCATAGTATCACTTTGAGTGAATATGTCACTCAGTATTTGGTTATCGGTACTGCTGTTGATGGAAATTTAAGTTTATACCTATTTTTTTATGATTCAGAGCAGTCCTTCCATAAGTGTTCTTTTCAACCTTTGTGTTCTTTTGTAAATAAATGCTGCACTAGGGGTAAACTTTAGAGCAGAATTCCTGGTTTTACTTACGTGCACCTTTAAATTCGATGCATATTGTCAAAGTGATCTTTAAAGCGACTGTAACAATTAACACTCCCAGGAACAGTGTGTGTGTGGAATTCTCAATTTACTCTTTCTCACCAGCAGATAGTGTTAGCAGGCATTTTAGTATTTGCAAATCTGATAGATGTGAAATGGTATTCCACTGTAGTTTGAAATTTGCGTTATCCTGAGGGCCCGGCCCGTGAGGTTGCACATCTTTTTATCTATTAGCCATTTATAGTTTATCTTCGGTGAATCTACTGTCCTTTTACTCATTCTTCTATTGGTTTCTGCCTGGTACTTGTTTGTTCTAGATGCGAATCTTTTCTTGGTCATATGATTGCAAATGTCTTCTCCATGTATGTGCTTTATCACTTCCTGTTGGCATCTTTTAACATGCAGAATTTTGGTAATTTTAATGCAGTTGGATTTAACAACTGTTCCTCATTTCCTAAAAAATATTTTACTTAAACAACATTAAAATACTTAAAAAATATTTTACTTAAGAAATCTAATGTTCTTCCACGCTTTTTTTCTGTTATGCTTTTTTACAGATAGATTTTTAATTCCTTGGAATTGGTTCTTGTGTATGATTTGAAGTATGAATACCTATCTGAAGTCTGGATTTTGAAAAATAGTCTATTTTTTCCCCACAAACTTCAGTGCAGTCTCAGACCACACATTCAGTTTCCACACGTGCAGGTCTCTTCTTACAGACTTCGGTTTTTCTGCTCCATTTCCTGGTCTACTTTCTTATCCCCATACCAGTGCCAATTTCTTAATTATGATTATTTTGTACTCTTTTTTCTCACTCCATGCTACACTGCAATTATTATTCAGGATTTTCTTTTGTTCACAGTTCCTTTCTTTGACTGTGCTGCAGTTTATTCTGCTCTGGAAATTTTCATTTCAATGACTGTGTTTTCTATTTCTCATATTTCTAAATTCACCCACTGTGGTCCTATTTTGTTTGCACAGTATGCTGTTCTTGTCCTTATCAGTTATAATGGTTGTTATTCTGTCTTTGTAACGATTCTAAAACTTACTAAAATATTTTAGTTTCGTATTTGAAATTTGTTTTTTGTGATTTCCCGTTTTAGTTGCTTTCGTTGTCTATCTTGACATTTGGTTTCTTCCTGAGGAGATTTGGACTGGAGTCTCGTGGTGTGCAGGATGCCTTTAAACAATAAGTCTTCCCTTTTCCCTTTCCACTTGTCTGTTGTGCAGTGATCTCACCTGGTCCCTGCAAGACCCGCAGACCAGAAGGAGGTTTTACAATGTTGTTTTGGGTTCTCAGCCCGAGGTGGTGATGAGGATGTCGCAGATCGATCTAGTCATGGGGACAGGGATGGACAGGGTGTGGAATCCCTGTCTATATCGTCCTGCTTACGCCCCCAGGTATCAGTTGACAGCAACTTCTAGCTTCCCTTTATCATCTGGGATCCCCACCTCCATCCTTTTCCTAAGCAGCAAGCCTCGCCCTGGTTTACGGCCCCACCGGGGCCCTCCCAGCCCCTGTCACTCCGCAGTCACCTAACCCCAGGCAGTATTGCCTGCCTCTGGAGCTGGGGCACGGCAGGTCCAGAAGAGCTTCCGCGCCAAAGCACCACTTGGCTGCTTTGTTCCATTTCTGTTTCTCTAGGAGATCGTTCTGTTTTGGTACTCACCTGTGACTTTAAACTTTCTTGCTTTATATTTTAAGTTTCATGGGTATGCAGAGTTAGGAGAGAACTAAAAAATGCGAACCTGTAACAACTGGAAGTCTATTGGGTCACTTTTTGAAAATGTGGCTTGTAAATATCTCTTACTTGTTCTAATTTTTCTCATCTAGCTACCACAGCCATACTGGTCCATCCTCCACATCAAATAAAAGTGTGCATTTCATAGCTTTGGTGCACCCTTGTCTCTCCCCACCTGCCAGCTCCTTCAGGTGTTACTGTACCACTGGGGAGCAAGTTTTCGCTTTAAATACAAGTATTGTGTCTGCCACCTAGTGGTACACATTGGGTAGACTAGATTCTTTTCTGACACGCTGTGTGCCTCTCGGTTTTTCTTGGCTTTAAAAAAGTTTTTTTGGTTTGTTAAACATTTAAAAAATTGTTTTCAATTACAGTCTATATTCAGTACTATTTTGTATTAGTTTAATATGTAGGGGTTCGACAATCATATACTTTACTACATACATAAATCTTCATATATAGAAAAGGGAGTGTAAGTTTTAGGGAGCTTGTGTTCCTAGAGTCCTAGACTCCTTAGCATCTCTATTTTAACAGAACAGAAAATAAATGTAAGAGAAGAAGCAAAGTGTAAAGACAAGCTATTCAAGCATTGGCAGCTAGAAGTTGATCAAATCACTGTTTTCTCTGTGGTAAGCTGTCCATCAAATGGTGCCTGGGCCTGAATGCTTACCTGGGGAATCCAGGGAAAAGTCAGAGACATCATAGCCATGAATATACTGCCATTTGTATATATTTTTCAACGTCACCCTGAGGCATAGACTCAATAACTGTTCTGAGATCATTTATTTTAGTATTAAATGATGTAAATATGTTACTTTTCCCCTGATTCATTCATCCTCTTCCCCGAGCCCTGTTTTCTTCTGTATTGGAGACTTCATTCCAGTTATTTTAAGCCTCTGAAATGGTATGATCTTCCAAAGTAAACTTGGCCAGAAATTTAGCATATGTATTCATCAGTCATTGCTGCATTAATGCTGTGTAGCAAACTATGCTAAAGTCCAGTAGCTTTCAATAACAAGCATTTATCTGCATAGGTGCAAAGGTCAACTGTGCTGCAGCTGGGCTGGGCTGGGCTATTTCAAGCTGTGCCTGCACTGGGGTCGGCCGCGACTGTGACTGGGGTTTAGGGCAGGCGTCGCTTTCTGGGACTCAGGCTGAGGAAGAAGTGGCGACCTGGGGTCTATTCTTCTTTTGTGAAACGGCAGGAGTGCAGGAGGCAGCCAAACTGTATGCAGGCAAATTCAGATCCTCAACTTGTCTGTTCCACTGGCCGCAGCAAAAACTCTGCACCCCAAGCAGAAGGTGGGCATGGGAGTAGATATTCATTGAAAAGTCTTTCACACCTGCATATAAAGTAGTTGAACAAAATCACATAATAGTCTTTGAAGAAAACAGAGGCTTTAATGTATTTATACCGAAGTGTAAGTACTGAAAGATCCTAAGACATTTCAGAGCTGTGCTCCCTGGAAAACCTCTCAAGGCTGGAAGTGTGTGCTGCTCACTTTCTCACACCCAGCTCCGGTTCTGTGCCTGGCTCACAGGGACACTAACCACGAGTGGAAGTGCTGCCAAGCACGGTGACACACTGGTGGGCTGGGGGGGGGGGGCGGGGGTTTCCTCCCGTCTTTAATAACAACAGTTCTATATTTCTGCCTGAGACAGTCCTAAATGTCCTGGCCTAAGGAGAGAGAGGAAAAGTTATACCATTTCTAAATTCATGCGATTTCTCCCAGCTATTGTCAAATCTTGTCTTTTTCTTTATGGAAACTAGTCGTCTCCTTTCTGTATGTACCTAAAACAACATAATGGGTAGGTCCATTGGTTATTCATGTAATTTCTGCCTGGCCTCATCCTTTTTGTAAAGGCAGGATGACCCCTCTACCCAAAATTTGTCAGATGCCAAGACCGATGTACAAGCTACCATGTGTACACACATGCATACAAAAAGTTTTTTACTAACATAATGAGACTTCTAGGGAGTGCAGTGCAGGAAAGTACCTTGAGAGAGGAGGGGTAGGAGACTGGGTTGGGGTTTGCTGGTGTTTAGTGGGCTGGCTTAAGGGTTCGCACTCGTGGGCAGTGGTTGGTGTGGTTAGAATTTCCTGCCAGTGCCAGAGGCTTTCTAATCAGATTGCCCAGGTGTGGGACGCGGGGGGCGAGGGAGAGGCGAGGCTGAAAGGCTGTCAACAGTGCACCCACAAAAAATGGAGTTCCACTTCTTATCAGACTGTTCCCACCCGTGTGTCACTGTGGAAGGCCCACTGATAAAAGGCACTGTATTGACATTACAGGCGATGGCCCTTCTGGTAGCTGTTGACTTTGATTCCACCCAGCATTCTTCTCTTGGCTTCACTGACCTTGAATCTTGTGAACAGCAGTTCCCACGGACTGCACTGTTCATAGGCTTCGATGAGGAAACGAACCCCCAGGACCTTCTGTGCGCTAATCCCAGGGCGTAGACTTTTCTTTCACACGCTTGCTAACTGAGAGCTCAAATTTGATTTTCTTCTTTGATATCGAAGCCATTTGTCTGTGACTTTGCCTTTTCTGACCAGCACCATTTTTGTTAGCAGCAGGGGTGGCTGGAGGAAGGTTTTGCATTTGTTTATAGACACGCGTGTTTGTGTCTTCATCTGCCAGCATCGGTATGTTTTCCCAAATGTCACCTTCTATGTGCCAGCCCTGATCTGGGGCATGTGGTTATGCTTACTTCTACTGGTTTTTACTTTATTCTTTAAATGAATTAACTTTTTTGTTTTTAATGTTTGTTTAAATAAAATTAACCTTAAAGCATGTGTCATAATCACTGGGAAGGCTTGTTAAAACACCCTCCAAGTTTTTGCTCGGCCTGGGGTCAGGCTGGCCTGAGAATTAGCATTTCTAAGACGTTCCAGGTGAGGTTGCTAGCCTAGGGACTAAAGGAGGATCAGCACTCTCATAACAGTAATAGTCATGAAATCACGGATTTTATGTGCTAGCTTGATTTTTTTCTAATGAACATTATAATAAATTTTCATCTGTTAAAATAAAGTCCAGCTGTCTGTTACCAAAATATATATGACCTCACTGCTGTGCATGCAGAAGCTTTGGGAATGCTGAGTATTCTCCAAATATAATTCAGAGTAAGGATCCTTTCCCTTTAAGACTGAAGGTATGTGCTGGAACATGTTTGTAACAACGTAATAACTGTAACGACTGTAGCAATGTAACAACTGTCCCACAATGCCCACGGCCCCAACACCCCCAAATCTCTAGTCAAACACAGGAGCCAGAGTGAGCTTTTCCAAACACAAGAACAAACATGTCATGCCTCTACTCAAGACTCTCTGACAGCTCCCCATTTCACCCTCAGCGAAAGGCCAACATCAAACAATTTACGGCAGTGGACACAGCCCACGAGTAGTGTAGGCAGGTGCAGATGAGCACTGTGCTTCTCATTCATTTGGGAAACCAGAAATCTTCTAACTTTCCTGCTGTGTGCGTAGTCAGTCCAGTGTGCCAGAGTTACATGTGTGGGGAGTGGGGAAGGGTCTGTGTGTATGTGCAAGAGTTTAAATGGAAACTGAATTTAACCATCAACTGGTGACTACGGGCCTGAAAGTCCCCACAGAGAAGATAGAGGAATCATAATCTCAGAATTGATGGGATCAGCCATTATAATGCGCCCTGTTCATGTTGACGCCAGGTTTATTAAACCTCCCTGTGTTTAAAAATACTCCACGTCCCCTTTAAAGAGTTATAGAAAAGATTTACCAAGTTTACAAGAGATTCTAGTGACTAGACAAAGCCAGCAACCTTTAAATCCCTAGGGCTTTTGATTTTGGGCTGCACGTAATGCTTACCCAGCCGCATGAACAACGTAGCAAACACACCAAACAAGCAAACGAACTCTGCATAGTCAGCAGCACAGGTTCATGGAACTTGAATGACGTCCTTGGCACTGACTAGCATGTGGCTTGGGGAACGTGGTTCAACCTGTGCACCTCAGTTTTTTGTCTGTAAAATGGGCCTTGAGGTGATGGGATCCACTTTGTGCGTGTGATGTGAGGATGGCCTGGGTTAATCTGTGTAGAGTGTTTAGGACGGCTCCTAAGAAATAACCCTCACTGACACACCCGTGTGTCATTCAGAGAAACTCGTCAGTCAGTGGGAACGGCAGCAGTGGTTGCTACATGCTCCCACGTTACTGAATTGGAAGGCAAAATTGTACTTGGCAGGAAGGCTGTTTGGTTGTGAAATGATCGAAAAGGAAGGTTTGGGCAGCAAAAGTGGTCCCTTCTAATTAAACTAAGTACGTGACTAGAAAGAACTTTATTTTTGTGAAGAGAAGTTCTTATGTATTTTCCCCCCAAATTTTGAGTCCTGCTAGTCAGGATCCTTTTTCCGTTTCTGTCCTTAATATATTGTATTATTTTCCTAAAAGGCATTCTTCATGCTTCTTTTTTGTGAACTAGATTATTTGAATTCATGTGTTAATTTCCACGGGGGGTGGGGGGGGGGGGGAGGGTGGCTAATGTGGCTTCAAAGAGGTCTGCCCTTTTCAAGCCCCAACATTCAAAATCTCGATTCCTCCTTTTCACTCATTTGTGGAGTCCCAGAGCTACTGAATACCGCTGTCAAGTTCTCTTTTGACTGAACAAAAACATACACAAAAAGAAATTCAAGGTCGGTAAAAGTCTTAAATATAAGTCGTGACACCATAAATGTCCTAGAGGAAAACATCGGCAGGAAAATCTCAGACATTCCACGTAGCAACATCTTCACTGATGTATCCCCTAAAGCAAGGGACATAAAGGAAAGAATAAACAAATGGGATCTCATCAAATTAAAAAGCTTCTGCATGGCTAAAGAAAACAGCATTAAAATGAACAGAGAACCAACTATATGGGAAAACATATTTGCCAATGATGACTCAGACAAGGGTTTGATCTCCAAGATATATAAAGAACTCACACGACTCCACTCCAGGAAGACCAAAAACCCAATTAAAAAATGGGCAAAAGACTTGAGCAAATATCCTTAGTTTTGAATTGAGACCTCTCTCACAACCCTCACCCCCAAAGACAGGGAGGATTTGCCTGGGTCTACTCCAAGGCATTTGCAACCCCCCAAAAATGTGGGGAAGGAGACTGCCATGGGAAGATACATTTGGAAACCACCAACCCAACTTTGACTCATTATTTTGTAACCTTTATATTCTTCCAGGATTTTTCTGTGAACCTCAAAGTGAGCATTCCTCAAGTGAGGGCATTAACTTCCTGCTTCTCCACGGTGCCCAGGAGTTTTGTTTCGCCACCCTTGTTAGGAATGGGGCTGTGTTTTCTTGCCAGCTGTCACGCTGGGACTGCTGGTGAAACTGTTTGTTTAAGGAAGAGGTGAATCAGTTGTTCCTGGGTGTTAGAGCTGCAGCGATCTCCTTTATCAATCTGTCAATTAGTCATAGCTGTATCTGTCACACCCTTACAGGTACCATTTACACAAAGTGAGTCATTTCAGAATTTATTCTGTGTCATTTCTGTTTAGAATGTAGGTGTTATTCCCAAGGGACATCAGTTTTGGAAAACGATTGGTTTAGCTAATCCTTTGTCTACTTCGTAGAGGCTGAGAGTTGATGAAGGTCCAGCTGTTGATCTAGGACTCAACATTTGTAGGACCCACATTTACTAAATTGCTTTATTTTATTAATCTAGAGACCCTCTTGTACCTATACGGTGTTCTGTATTTGATATGTATGGCAAAAGCAATATAACCAGAGCAGTCTTTTTCCTTATGTTGTGATGTAAGATACACATAAAGAAAGTGACATAAAACATGGAGGATGAAGAGTAACTCTTCACTGGACACCTGTGTGTTGCCACCCTGCCCAGTCATCACCCAGCTCAATTTCTCTTCTCCTGGGCGCCACTGTTCCTGACTTTGGTTAATGATATTTTCTTTTCTTTTATAGTCTTTTTTTTCCATTTGTGTGTACCTAGGATTAGGATAATTGGATAGGGAGTATTAGTGTTTTCTGCTTTATTAGAAAACACCAAACATTTTCTGTAGTGATTATACCAATTTGTACCCCTGCCACGTGTGTATGAGAGTGTCCACCCTCCTCATCTCCACCAACACTCAGTTTTGTTGGACTTTAACTATTTCTAATTGCTAACACGAATGAGCACCTTTCAATTTATTTGTCTGTCATTTGTATGTCCTTGTTTTAGAGCACTTATGGACACTTTTGCCTATTTCTTATTTCCTATAATTTTTTAGACATTATTGATGCACTTACATAGTAGGTCTCTGATTATTTGTTTTAGCCTCTAGCCACTACTTCTCTGATCTGTTCTTCATCCCTATGGTTTTTTATCTTCTCCAGAATGTCATATAAGTTGAATTAAACAATAGTTAGCCTTCTGGGACTGACTTCCTTCACTCTGCATAATGCCTTTGAGATTCATTCATTTCTTATTATCGCTGAGTAGTATTCCATTCTATGGCTATCCCACAGTTTATTTATATATTGAATCATTGAATTATATACTGTTTTCTAGCTCTGCAACTTACTGAGCTTTGCCTCAGTTCCTTCACCTTTAATGAGGAAAATCTACCTACACCACAGTATTACTGTAGGGATAAAATAAGTTCATACATGTGAAGTGCTTAGATAACACCTGGTGCATAGTAAGTGCTCAATAAATACCACCCATTATTTTTGTCCCCAGGACTAGTAAGGATTTTGAGGTAGAAAAGAACTTGACAAATTCAAGGAATAGCAAGAAAGCCAGTGTGCCTGGAGTGGGAAGAGCAAAAGGAAGACAGGGAGAGGTATGAAGGAGCCAGGTCACAAAGGGCCACATGGGCTGTGGTAGGGAGTTTTGATTTCACTCTAAGTGCAGCAGGAAGCCAGAGATGGGTCATGACCTGGTTCACGCCGTCCACAGATCTTTAAGGCTGGTGTGAGGAGAAAGGGTTTCAGTGGTGGAAGAGTGAAAGCAGGTGACCCTTTTAGGTCCAAGGAAAAGGTGGTGGTGGCTCGGACCATCGTGATGGCTGTGGAATAGGGGAGAAGTGATTTGACTCAGGATATGGTTTGGAGGTAGAAACCTCAGAAATTGCTGATGGATTCATACTCAGTGGACCACATTCCCCAGGAGGGCAGTAATATGACTAGTCATAATTGTCAACGGCAACCCTTCTCCCCCGTTACTGCTTTACCAAAGATTTCCCTCGTCCACTTTTGAATTGAAACCTAGCCTTTCATTACTGACTTCTGCAATTCACTTGAAGAAATAGCCTGTCTTTTCTTACATTTTAAAATGACATCCAGCTGACATTTTTCTTATTCGTACTCACAACCTAAACACAGTTGTAAAAATCTGGCTAATCCCACAAAAACGTTTTCTCATAGCATTTTGCTTTGTGCGTCTCTGCAGCCTGTTGTAATTCTGTGACCCCACGTCCTTAGCTGTATTGCTGGAAATAGAGTTGTCATAGCTGCTTCGTGCTCAGCCAGGGAGTGGTAGTGTTAGCGGTTGGCTGGAGTTCCTGCGTACACTTGGGACTTACTGTTGGAATAAACATTATTAGACTCAGACTAAATTGGGCCAGAAATTTATTTTTGTCCTTCTTTCAACTCCAGCTCGCACTGCGTTCTCTCACCCAAGTGACAAATGGTCTTGACTTTCTGAAGTGATCTAAAGATTGAAATCAGCCCTGGTGCTTGCTGAGCCTTGCATTCAAATGGAGATTTATTTGGGGGTGGGAGGAGTTAAAAATAAAATTCTCTGATCTCATATAAAAGTTTTCTTTTATTTCCTGTGTGTCTGTTCTTAACACATCTGTCTTTGTTTTCTGTGGGGCATTAACTTCCAACTCCTCCTTGAAGCAAACCCTGACCCTGTCTTTATCTGGAACACTCACCATGCTTTTTTTTTTAACCCTGTCCTAGGTACCTAATTTGAGGCTTATTGTAATTCAAGGTTTGCTAAATGGAAAGACATTTCCCTTCAATTCTGAGCCGCTTGTCTTATTTTGTCTCAATAGTCAGCATCCCTGGTCAAGTTCACGTCAAATTGTGGCATTGATGTACTCAGTTTACTTGTACAAGCATGTCTGGAATCTTGAAGATGCACACTTTGGATTTGGTGTATAATTTTGTGCTTCTTTGTAATTGGCTTCTTTTGTGATCTTACAGAATACCAAGCTGCTATTTTACACTTGAAGAGAGAACACAAAGAAGAAATTGAAAACCTACAGGTATATCTCTTTGATTCTGTTGAACTGGTTATGTGAAGCTGACTCTTGATTTACTCATGTACCGCAGCAAACATTTCCCTTTCGAAGGCGTATTTGCTCAGACAGCACCTGCTAATGAACACCAAGTCTACCCTGGGGAGGAAAGCCTTGGACTCAGTTTTTAATAGAATTCAGTTCCTATTTTTTTAAAAAAATGCCACAAATGCTATGGGCAAATGATTTGATCTGGAAAAATGATGGTTTTATTTGTAAAGCTGGAAAGATGATAGAATACTTAAACTTTTGCTGTTTATCAGAAGTATTTCAATAGTTATTTTTTTTCTATGCTCAGTGTAAAATTGCTTGGTTTGGCTGACTTCCATTCATGTGTTTGTATTTGTCCATCTGTCAGCACATGCTGCAGTAAGGTGTCACTCAGGTTAAGGCACTTAAGGAAGTGACACTAGGCGGGGAATAGTGGTGTGGAGCCATCTATTCCGTATCCTCAGGGAGTGCTTGGAAATTGCTGACTTGATCCCCTTTGGTGAAGCCCAGGGAGCCTGAGGCATCATTTCCTCTATCCCACCATCTAATTGTCAACCCCTTATTTTTGCCTGAAACGGGAAGTTTCAGAGTCTTAATTCCAAATAAGAAATTATTGAATCAGGCACTGATTCTAGTTTACTGATAGGTGTCTTGACCCCATCCCTCAGGAGAGGACAACAGCAAAATTAAAAGCAAAACTGTGTGCTTAGTGTTAACTGATCACTTGCTAATTGAATAAAATAGTGGATCATATATTCTTCCTTTGAATAAGTGATAATGCACTTTTAAAAAAACAGACCACGTGTTAGATTATACATGAAGCCACTGCAAATCGAAAAAGATCACTTAGAAAGTCGTATGAATTCAAGCCACCCCCACCCAGCAGGGGTTAAGTGCAGAATGAGTCTGTTTCAGAAAGAAACAAAAAAGTGGAAAAGTACCTCTGTCTCCTGGGAAAAGAGAGGTGGAGGCCCTTATCTCCTTTGTTGCAAAATGCTCTACAGAGACCTCTCTTTCTTCATCTGTGTTCTGCTGTGCAAAAGATGCTCAGCTGTCTCAGGGGCACTGAACTGGGAATTCGTTTAAGAGGGTAGGGACAGAGTGATTCTGTGAGCAGAAATTTTATGTAAAGCTTAGCTGTAAGAGTTAGCACTAGCTTTCCCAGAGCTACAAATCGGCCCTGTTGAGGATTCTGAGCACTAAATAATATTCATAGTAACTGAAGGTACTTAACAACTTTTGACTTCTTACTTTGTGCTGGGTATTGTCTTAGATGATTACATACATTGTTTGGTGTCATCTCCATAAAATTCCTATGATCTTCCGCCCCAAACTGAGAAAGTTTTGGTTTGAGGTAGATGAAAAGTTTGGAGAAGGAAAAGAGAAGAGGGAATGGAAAGGAAAAAAGTATATTGGGGATCATGATCTCTACTTAAAATCGGACCAAGGTATGATTGACAATAGTAAAGGTTCAAAAATGGTTCAAATTATATCTTCAGTGTTCTTTAAATTCTGGAAGAATTGTCTGTCCTTCAAATGCTCTCTTCAGTAGACTGTAAAAATATTTTTGCCCAATATTTTGATTAATACCTAATTGTTGAAATCAATTGTGACGGCACCCCTACCATCAGGGCAGGGCAGGGCAGGGCAGGGATCCGGACACACTCAGCTGCAGTTGAGAGCTGTGTCAGCAGGCAGCAGGCGGCCCTCAACAGCAAACTGGCAGCTCATTCTAGAGGGCTTTCTGGGCTTATTTTCCTGTATGACTTCAACCTCTGGGGTGGAGTAGCCAGTCTCCACTTCAACGGGTACCCGTGTTCTCTGGTTTGCCACTCTGGTCCCCACTCTGGGCCATTTCACCTGCCTGACTCCTTTATGCTTTCATTAACCCCTATTCTCTGGAAGGTGTAGAAAAGAAAGTAACTAGATTGGCAGCAATACCAGCCAGTCAGAACAGCAGCTGCCCAGAAAACAGACAATAACCTAGCCTGGTGATGCTGTGGGCACTCACTGAAATCATCCCTGCCTGCTCCATTTTACAAAGTGACAAAGTGGCATCTACCGCCACGGGCCTGGTGGACGACGATGGGCGTGGGGGCTACTGCTTCGGTGTTCATTTCTTTGTAATTTCCCCTGGCAGCCTTCAAATGCCTCTTAGATAAATGACAGGTCATGGACAAATCAGATGTGTTTCAGGGCTTCTTCAACATGCCTTTCTGGAATCAGAAGGATTGCATGATTAAAGTATACAGGAAAAGTGATTAATTCTGTCACCACATAGAAGAATTGGTATATATCACGGTTAGCTTTTTTGGAATATTTTCATAGAGTTTAAAATGTGGCAGGATTCAATAAACAGAGAGCCTAAATTCAGAGATCCTTAAGTCTTCACTTCCCTGACCTGCAAATGGGATCCTTACCACCTAAAATAACTTGGTTGGAGGTTGACATTTTTAGCCCTGAGTCCCAAGGCTTGTGAGTGGGGGAGTCTGGAGTGTTTAATGCCACGCTGGTCATTTGCGGAGTGCTGTTCCCTAGAAAGGGCATGCGGCTTGGTCTCAGGACCAGCTTTTCAAAATGTGTAGGAACTTGTGTACAGATTCCCCTTTATAGTTCACAACCAAAGATTTATTGATGACTTGAATCAATTTCCACCGCCTTATGTTTGCACACCTTCTACACAAAGTCAAAGCGCTTGGCCAAGTTTTCTCTTTGAATCTCTAGTAGGAGCATGGTGGCCAGTCAAACACGGTCTGTGACTTCACTGCTTCATGTCACTTATAGTATAACCACAGCAAAATTCTCTAATTGTGTCCAAGTGTGCCTTTGATTCAGCAAACTGTGCCTTCAGGGTTTATGATCACTTCTTGAGACTTAGCATCATCTGGTTCATTTTCCACTTTTACATAATTCTGTGTTACTGACTTGATTTTTGAAAAGTTAACAACTTACCTCTACAGGTTTTCACTTCTTTGAGAAATTTTTGCCTGTGGTAGCCATTAATATGAGTTCATGACCACCGGGCAGAAGCGTAGTTCAGACTTGCCCTTCTAAAGCATGTGATGAAACCTATTCTCCCACAGTACAAATAGTTGTTTCTGTGAGCTTGCTTAGGAGCAAGATTTGAAAATCACCATCACAGCTATCGTGCAAGGTGTGTGACTGTAAAGCTGATCTTTTGCCTTATTGTAGTCAGAGAATCGGAAGTGATGTTATTTTAAGCACGGGGAGAATGTGGAAGACCTCAGGTGTTTGAGTCAAGACGCAGTTCACCTCCTTGTACTGTGATGTTAAGAAATGAATCAGCTTCTCTGGGACTTAGCTCTCTCAGTTTGACACCTGTACAGCAATGCTCATGCTGCCGCTGCTCCCTCCCGTAGGACTGGTGGTGCAGCGTACGTACAGGAGTACTAGGTGGGTAGCACATTGCCCCGTAAGTGTTCTTTCTCGTTCCTTTTTCTCTGCACGAATCTCCTTATGATTAAGCAACTTGAGTTTAGAGCGATCCTTGGGCTCTTTTGGTTGAGGACTTCCTTGAGACATTTGACTTACTCTTTTAGGGTGATTTTCCCATGATCTTTCAGCTGTTCTTCTGCCTCTGTACTCTCCATCAGATGAGTCTAAACCAGGTTTTCTGAGGCTCATTCCCCTGGACAGTGAGCCTCCGAAATGCTTCTTGACAAAAAGACTTCATCGTAAAGAAGTTTGAGAAATATCTGGTTCCCCTGTTAGGACTTTACCATATACAGAGAACTACAAGAGAGAAAACTGTATAATTTGTTTCCTACATTAATTTCTTCCCCCAGGTAACTCACTTTTTTGGAATATTGCTCTGTGTTGACTCATATAATCTTATCATCTCAATGTATATTCTACGTCCTGAGTTTAAATTAAATTTTTTATTGGTGTCCACCAAGGTCCTGCTTACTAATCTGCTGACTTAGGCATCCTGCCAGGAGCATGGATGTTTGTCTCTACATCTTTTAAAGTACCTACCAATGTGTTTGACAAATAGATGATGCAAAAATATATAGGCTGTTATATAACAACCTATGATTAAAAATAGTACCTGTAATAGTACCTGACCTTTAGGTACTAATAGTATTAGTATTTAGTACTAATTAGTATAGTACTAATAATAGTATCTAACTTTTAATCCAGTCCATACTGTGTGTCAACCTGTTCCAGTCATTTAGCATTAGTATTTTTTCTTTTTGCTTAAACAACAAATACCTGTTTTTCATAATTTTGGATTGAAGGTTGGACTTCTGAGGTCAGGGTGCCTGCAGGGTCGGGTTCCTGGTGAGAGCCTTCTTCTGGGTTTGCAGAAGCTGTGTCCTCACGTAGTTTGGAGAATCAGATGAGAGAAGAAGGGAGAGAGGAGGAGGAGGAGGGAAGAAAGAGGGAGTTATGAGGAAAGAGTCAGAGAGGGAGAGAGGGAGAGAGCAAGCGTCAGTATCACAAAGAGTAAATGTAGTAAAATAAGCAAAGTAGTATATTCATCTCTGTTTTAAAGACGATAAGATGTGAGGCTCTCAGAGATCGACTTGACTTGTCAGAAGTCCTAGACTGGTAAGAGGGGAACCTGAGTTTGAACCCACCTGGATCTGTCTGACTTTGAGGCCTATCCTCTTTCCAATAATCAATGTAGTATTCATGGAAAGAACATTAGATTTAGAGTCAGAAGTTGTGAATTCTTGGGTCTTAGGTTTGGCGTGATAAATGTGAACTTCAAGCAATGCTTTTGGGCTTGGTTTCCTAATTTCTCTCTTATTTTTATTATTCTTTATGTTGTTACAGTTGTCCCAATTTTTCCGCCTTTGCTCCCCCTCCGTCCAGCCTGTCCCCCACTTCCTTAGTCAATCCCTATACCTTTGTCCAGGTCCATGGGTCCTTCATATCTGTTGTTTGACCGATCCCTTCACCCTTTTTCAGGCAGCCCCCATCTCCCCCCTCCCCTCTTACAGCTGCCAGTCTGTTCCATGATTCTGTGCCTCTGGTTCTATTTTGCTCTTTAGTTTATCTTGTTCATTAGATTCTTCTTACAAGTGAGATCATGTAGTATTTGACTTTCACCGCCTGGCTTATTTCATTTAGCATAACAGTCTCCAGTTCCATCCATGCTGCTGCAAAAGGTAGGAATTCCTTCTTTATTTCTGCTGTGTAGTATTCCATTGTGTAAATGTACTGCGGTTTTTTAATAACTCATCTATTGATGGGCACTCAGACTGTTTCCAACTCTCGGCTATTGTAAATAGTATTGCTGTGAACATAGGGGTGCATAAGTTTTTTTGAATTGGTGTTACAGGATTCCTAGGGTATATTTCCAGCAGTGGAAACACTGGATCAAAAGGCAGCTCCATTTTTAATTTTTTGAGGAAATTTCATACTGTTTTCCACAGTGGCTGCACCAGTCTGCACTAGGGTTCCCTTTTCTCTACATCCTTGACAGCACTTGTTGTTTGCTGATTTATTAATCGTAGCCATTTTGGCAGGTGTGAGGTGATATCTCATTGTGGTTTTAATTTGCATCTCTCTGATGGCAAGTGATGTTGAACATTTTTTCACATATCTGTGGGCCATCTGTATGTCCTCCTTGGAGAAGTGTCTATTCAGGTCCTTTCCCATTTTTTAATTGGGTTGTTTGTCTTCCTGGTGTTGAGATGAATGAGTTCTTTATATATTTTGGAGATTAAACCCTTGTCCTGTGTATCATTGGCAAATATGTTCTTCCATACAGTGGGTTCCCTTTTCATTTGATGATGGTTTCTTTAGCCATGCAGAAGCTTTTTAATTTGCTCTAGTCCCATTTGTTTATATTTCCTTTATTTCCCTTGCCCTAGGAGATATATCAGCAAAAATATTGCTATGTGAGATATCTGAAATTTTAGTGCCTATATTTTCTGCTAGGATTTTTTTAATCACAACTTATGTTTAAGTCTTTTATCCATTTCAAGTTTATTTTGGTGTATGGTGTGAGTTGGTAGTCTAGTTTCATTTTTTGGCATATAATAATCCGGTTCTCTCAACAACATTTATTGAAGAGACTATTTTTGCTCCATTGTATGCTTGTAGTTTTCTAATTTCTAAAATGAGGGATCCGGCCATATAATCTCTAATAGCACCTTTGAATTTTATGACTGGCCCCAGCATCCAAAAAAAATTCTGTTATCCACCACATTATACTTTCAGCTTTAGGGCTGTTTAACTAAGAATCTCTAAGTCCCTGTTATTTACACACCCTATGCTTTTTCTTATAGTTTCTTCTAGAGGCTCTTCTTGCTAACCAGGGTTTTTGCTTTGTTTTTTGTTTTTCCTCATTTCTGCTCACAGTTCTGTAGAACAGTGTGTTCTGGTTTTCAGTGATAGTGCAAAGGGAGCGCTGTAGCCTCCCAGGGCTTTTCCAGATGCCTGACTCAGTATGGGGTACAGCTTTAGGAAAGGAAAGGAAATGTCTATCAGAGGCCCAGTTCTTCTTCATGACAGGAGGGAAGCCTGAGCATAAGATGGGTAGGGCTTATTTGGCTTTCTGCTTCCTCAATTTTGAAAGTTGGGGAACACTGCATACCCCTCGTCTGGCTTTTGAGCAGTTTTGGATATTTTAAGAATATTGTTTTTGACCAGTACTTTAAGCAGCTTGGAAATAGGTGCCATGGAAATGACAGATTGTTTTTATCTGTTTTTAACTAATGTTCTTTGGGTTGTGGGATTGAAGACAAAGAACCAGCCAACAGTGACATCTCCTTTAGAGGAACCTTTTTCCTTCTGCCCCATTCATCACATGCGTAGCCCTGGGCCGAGGGAGAGTTTGCTGATTGATGGCCTCTGGCAGGCCCCTGCTCATTGTGCAACGCAGTCCTATTTCTAACATGGTCACTCCCTCTGTGAGATGGTCCAGTGGTGGATGCCAGACTGGAAATTAACTTACCCTCACCTTGTTGTCCCCGAGAGAAGCAGATGCTGTGTTGGCCTGCATTAGGAGAAACATAGGTGTCCTTACTTTTCTATCTCCCGCCCACTCCACTGGCCCACGTGGCTATTGCTGAAACAAAACTGGTGGGAACTACACTTGAGCTGATACAGCTAAACTTATAAAGACACATAAATCCTGAGCCTTTCCCATTTGTTGTGTTCTTTGTTATCAACACAGTGCATTTAAATCTGCTAATTCCTGGAGATTACTGTGAGGGAGGGGGAATACTTTGTAGACCAATAAACACAACTTTCACAAAGATGAAATATGATTTCATTAAACCCTTGTGGTATTCCCCTAAGTTCTGATTTTAGTATTATTCACTGCTGAGATGCCAAAAAGAAGAAAAAAATTTAAATGTTGAAAAATGTTTTAATTCATTGTTTTATTGTGGATTTATAACACAACATTATGAGTTTAGTAGAATTGCTGGCTTACTGGTGTTGAGATGCCTTTTAGGCCACTGTCTACCAAGAAGCCAGCAGACATATTTGGAATCGAATTTTGATGAAAAACACAAAGCAATTAATTTCCCAGCTGACTTAGCAGCCCCTAAGACTGACGAGCCCTTTGTCTCAGCCTGCAGGGTGCCGTCTTGCTCCACATAGTTCAGGTGTCGTGTCATGCGGTGCTTGCTAACGGAAGGAAGCTGGTTGCAGGACAAAGACTATGTGCATTACTCACATATAAAGACTATGTGCATTACTCACGTATATCATGGAAACCGATGCATGTTTTGTGCACCTTCTTCATGTGCCATCAGCTCCATCATGTCTACTGAGTCTGAAACTCAAAACATGAGTCACTTGTGTGCCAAGATAGTTTTTCTTTTTTCAGTAGTTTTTGACTTTGGATGATAGGCTGATATTAGAACAGGTGAGTTTCTGAATGGTTTCCTTTGCTTTCTTAACTCTTCATAAGATAAGAGGAAGTGGGGTATGTTAGAGCCTGTGGGGAGTGCTTCAGGCTTGTTCTCCAGGCTTGTTCTGCCTCATCCAAGAATTCTGTGAGTTTTGTGTAGTCCTGTTCCACTGGGGAAATAATAGATTCTTCAGCTGTAAAGTGAGATTGCAGGACTAGGTGGTCTAAATTTCCTTTCAATCTGAAGTTCTGTTACTTCTGGCCTGGGCAGAGTGGTTCCATGTGTCTGGCTCAACTCAATCCAAAAGACTTTGAGGTCCCCTTGTCCCCATTACCTGCAACAGTGCTAGGCAACTAGCTAAAATAGAATGAATGATTGCTGAGTGTTCGAAGTGGATATTGTTAGAAACTCTTCCATGATTCAGAGTATTTTGGTAGAAGGATATTTTTGAGATAGTATTAGGAGAGTCACAGAGTTCTTAAATTTGTGATGCCATCAAACATAACCCCAGAAAGTTTGTTAGATCAGCACAGTATCATTTTAAAAGCCATCTTTGATTAATGTTAAACTAGCACATATGTATGTTGTAACTTGCCACACTTCCCCACATTTCCTATTATCTTATATCCAGGCTCCTTGGCTTGTTTATATGGAGTGCCTGTCCCTGGGGACATCTGAGTCGGTGACTCTAGTTTGGAGCATAGGAAGACCGAGTCAAATGTCCTCTCCCACGTTTTCCCTGGTATCATGTGTACCAAGCAAAAGTCTCTTGAGCTTTTGGACCTTTGTGGACTTTTGCCTTTCTTTTCCTTTCCTGTTTTCCTTTTTTTCTACTGTCCTTCCTTAAAAGGGCTGCTGATGGGATAGGCAGGGCAGCATTGCAGGAGGGGTGAGTGAAAAATGAGCTTTTAGCATAAAACATTGGGTATGCTCTATGTTACAGGGCATTTTTAGGAAGGGATAGGAAGAACATTTTTGATTTTTAGGGTTTAAATGCTGAGTGCCCTTTGCATTCTGACTTAACTGGAGGTGGTTGTAAGCATAGTTATACGTGGAGCAGGAAGGACCAGCGCCGCCAGGCACAGTTGCTCGGTGCTTCAGAGACATACTTTCCAAACAGCTGAGACTCAGAGAAGGGAAGTGCTGTCCTGAGTTTTCACAGACTTCGTGTGACTTTACTCACCAAGTCTGTCTGATTTTTAAATCTGCTCCATTTCCACTGTCGCCTTTCAACTGATTTGATTCACTTTCTTCAGTACATTCGTTTTCTAACTATTCATTTACCCTCTGCCCCTTATCCCGTGGCAAAGACCTCTGTATCCCTAATTCTTACCTTGTGTTAGCTCCTTAAGGGATGAGAACAATGGGGACACTCGTGTGGTGTTGGGAAAAAGAAGAATAGCAATGGTGTCCTCTTCTTTCCCTGGTTTCAGAAATGACAAGCTCTCTTCCCTTCTCCCTACCTAAAGGAGCAGGGAGAAGATTGCTCTCTTCAACTTCATTTCCTAGAACTGGTCCTGAGCCCAGTCTGAAGAAGAGCCTCTAGTATTTGTCACCATAATTTTGATATTTCTCTACATTCATCTTAGAGATTTGAAACCTGGGTCTCAGAGAAATAAATTTCTGAGACCATAAATTAAGAAAATGCTGCGGCAAAGCCTCTATGCATCTTGCCAGCTCCTTACTTCATTGACTTCTTCCATTTGAACATGGAGGTTCCTCAGCTGTTCTTAAATTTTTATCTTCTCCAACAGAGCTTCCAGCATTACTGATTCCTCAAGCACATGGGGTGATGTGGTTATTCCCCATGTTATCTCCTATTTGTAGGGTGTGACCATGCATGACAAACGGCACCTGCTGCCTCTCCTAATAAGTCCAGCCTCATATGGACTTTGGAATCCGTAGTGTGACTGTATTGTGTCTTGCGTGTGTGCATATGTATGCATGTATATGCTTTGACCATTTCACTGCGACTTATTCTAGCTTGCTCTGTGTCCTAGAGGAGGAATAACAATAATAATAGCTGGTATTTGTTGCTCACTTACCATGTGCGGATCCTTAAATACAAGGACTAAATGAGTTATCACACCCATCCTATGCGGTGGCACTCTTAACTTCTATACCGAACTGCCTCTGGAAGTTCTTACACTTAAAGGTTCTTGCCTAGTGTTCACAACATGACCTTGTTTTGGGACTGACCCTTGTTTTTGATCCATCCCTGGGTAGAATATCAGTCCTTGAAAGTAATGACTTTGGGAGAAGAATATTTTGAACAATGAACCTACATATGGAAGCCGACTAACCATTTGTTGAAAGAAATGCAACATAACTCTAGGCGGGTCAGGTGAGTAGAAACGCAGATGTGATGTCTTCCTGGAGTTTGAATTCTGTCCCCACTCCCCGCAGAATGTGTGGTCTTGAACAAATTACTTAAATCTTTCTGAGCTTCAGTTTCTCATCTGAAGAGTGGTCATGATGATATCATAACCCTGCTGGACGGGACGCTGATCACGAGTGTTATGATAGAATTAGGGGGCTGGAGGTGCAGTGGCAGGTGGCAGATGACCGATAATGTCGCCGCTATGTTTGTTCGGGGGAGCAGCAGGTTTAATTTATTTTCAGTTAGTGGCTGTTGAGTATTTTATGGTGGTGAAATTCTTCCAACATAAACCATGTACCTGTACAAAAGAAAAACATTCTGTGGTTTGTGTTATACTTAATGTTTCAAAGAGCATTGTTTTTAACATTTTTGTTATAACAATGTGGTGTTCTCATTTCCATTACTGCCTGCTAATGGAGATGTTACTGCTGCATGATGGTGTGACGGAAACATCCGAACATGTGAAAACACCCCACTAGTTCCAGCACAGATTTGGGAGCCCCAAGTAAGGTGTTGCTTCATAATTGTTTTGCTATGAAGGTTAACTTACTAAAGCTTAATTTTATATCCTTAATCTTTTTCTTCGTTGTTTATCTTTTATGCAATCAAAGACGAACTGAGCACCTGTCAGACACAAGAGATGTGCTAGGGAATGGAACATCATTTAATAACGATGATAACAGTGTCAGCCAACACTTACTGCCTGCTACTACATGCCAGACACTACACTTACTCACACCCTGGGTTCTGCACTTAGAGGGTTTTCCATTGAGTTAGGGAAATAGAATAAAGGCTAAATACCAAGTGACACTAAGGCAGCTTAAACTAAGTTTTTAATATTAGCTAATATTAGACCATATGCTAATGACTGTTAGCATCTAGGACTTACCTACTTTCCATGTATTTTGCAAGTTCCAGATCTTATCTCTCAACTTAGATTTGCAAGTGTCAGATGTGAACGCCATGAGGGGCACTTTTTTACTGTTTCTGGAAGCTGCTCTACGTGTCTCTGTAATACAGTGATGCTTATTTTGTTTTGACACTCTGTATGGCATGGCCCTTATCTGTTGAAAATATATAGAGAACACGTGTAATTTAAAGTGGTGATTGTGATAGGTGTATTGCATGTGTGTGTGGGTTTGTGTGATAGGTAACCTGGGTATTTTACAATTAGTTTAGAAGCCATTCCCCAGTCTCACCACTGGAGGTCAGCTTGACCCCTTTTCTCTTAACAAAACTCCAAGTAGATTTTCTTTTGATGATTGAAATAGCATTCCAGTTCAGAGCTTTGCTTTAAACACATGAAAAATAAAATTGCTCTTATCTCATTTCACAGAACAGCATTCACAGATATGTGTATATAAATCTGTACTTATAGGCATAATGCTTAATGTACTTTCAGAAGCAATACATGATGTATTTATGGATATATATATACACACATCCTATATGACAAAAGGGAAAGAGCCATCTAAAAACAATGCTTTATGAGACTGATCATTTGTATTTTATCTAAGAATGAAATCATCGAACAGAAATCAGAGGTCTCTATCATTCAGTGGTCCTCTATATATTAAGTGCTGGATGACAGGCACTGTACCAGACGCTGGAGGGAACAGAACAAACATGGCCCTTACTTTCTAGAGCTTGTAGTCCAGTTAGAGAGCTAGATATTGACAAAACAACCACTCAGTAAGGATAATTAGCTGAGTGCTGTGGAGAAATGTGTAGTATGAGATGCTGTGATAGGGTATAATTTAGATGGAAGGTCAGGGAAGGATAATGTTAGAAAGTGACGTTTAGGCTGAGATCTGAGAGGAGAATAGGAGCCTGGCTGGTCCGAGGACTGAGAGGCTCCTGTGCCTGGAGCGCAGTGAGTGACAAACAGGAGGGAGGCTGGGGATGGAGCTCTGGGGTCGTATATTTCAAACTTGTTAAGCTGCACCCTAGAATAAAAAAATGCATTTTATATTGAAACCCAGATTATATGTGTGTGTCTATGAATGGGAAATAATAATTTTATTAAACAGAATTTGTTTACTCTGATTTCCTCTGATATTTTCAGCTCTTTTTTGAAAAAGGTTGGTGGAAAAGCACAAGTTGATTTGCTAGCCCATGAATGGTTCATGGGCTGCAGTTTGCAAAAAAATGAAGTGGTGGAGGGCAAGGGGCTGGATTCTGGAAGGGTGTGTTGGTCTTTTTGAGGTTTCCCAGTTTTATTCTCAGAACAATGAGCATCTGCTAATTCTGAACAGAGGGCTGTGTGACATGAACAGATTTGCATTTTCAAAAGACAACCCCACCAAACGATCCGTATCTGTTGCAAATACATAGATATAATTACATAATTTAAAATATTATTGAGACAACAGATGAATGCTTTTTAAAATTTTTTATGGAGTTTATAAGTTGAACCATATGAAATTGCTGATATTTGACCAATTTTAACTTATAAAATAGCAATTTCATATGGCTTAATCTTATATAGTCACACCAAAAGACAAGGAGCTGAATGTGTGTGGGGATGATATTTCTCTGGATGGACCGCTCTCTGAAACGTTCCCTGGGTCTGCCAGCATGGCTTGCGGGACCACAGTAGAAAACATCATGACGCATTGCCTGTAGGATAGTGACGGTGGCATATTTAGTGGAAACTGTTTTCAAATTAGAACTGTTGAGACTTCTCGTGACTCTTGTGCCCCATGTCATTCACAAAATGATCTTGGTGAGCAGTTCTCTAGCCTTCAGGTTGTCTGTGAAAAAAGAAATTGCTAAAAATTAATTATCCAACTTAAATTAGTATATCCTGGTCTAGTGAACAGACAGAACATATCATTGATCTCTCTGAGCCCAAACTGATGTTTTTATTTTATAAAAAATAAATATCTGGGACCCACTGTTGGTCATTTTGGCCTCTGTAACACAGGTCTTTGGAAAACGATTTGCATTTTTGTTCCCTCATAGACCTTTAATAGTAAAACTATCACTTCTAGGATTACAAGTGATAGGACTGTTGTGTTGTACAGACACGTACACAGG
>VMDR010014338.1:0-23690 GCA_007922815.1 Macrotus californicus | reverse complement strand
CATTTATCCTGTATCTTTCATTTTAAGTGAGTGTCTAATTGACAACATATAGTGAGGCTAAACAACCTTTGCCTTTTACTTGAAATGTTTAGTTCATTTACATTTAATAAGATAATTGATATAGTAATGTTTAAGTCTATCCGTTCATTCTCCAGTGCCTTCAGGTAAGTATTAATTAAATTTTATCTAGGGCTCAAAGTTATCTTGGGAGGGTTGTTTCAATAATAACTGCTCCACCATTACAAGAACAGTAGTATGGGATTGCTGGGGGAGAGGGGTAAGGGGACTAAATGGTAATGGGAAAAAATGCAATAAAGATTAAATAAAAAACAAGAACAGTAATATGGATAATTAAAAATTATATTTATTTTTCTTTGAGCCTTTCAAATTTGAGATCCTAAGATTACATATACCAATCGGTGTGGGTACTGTAAGTAGAAGAAATTAACCATACTTAGACATATTTCAATTAGTAATAATTTACTCTCTGGGAAAGTAACAGAAATTATGGTTTCTCACAATTGTTGTTCATAATTGCAAGGCTGTTCTTTAATTTGACAAAGTACTCTGTCAAAACAGTCAACTGCAAATTCTTTCAGCTTTGATTCACCCTTCTCAACAAAAGCATCATGATATAGCTTACTTGTTCTATTCATTTGTAAGATTACGGAGAATTTCCCACTCCCTTCTAGAAAGCTCTATTTGATTAGTTTTATTACCATATATGATTTTGTTTAAAGAAAGTGTGTCACTATTAAAATCTTTTTAAAGGTTTGTAAATCCTAGTCTAGAACATCTCTAACAGTCTCTAAAATTCAATAACAATATATTTCAATTTGCTTGACTATCAAAGAGCAATAAATACATATAAAAATAATTTTTGGCATAGAAATTCCTGCTCCTAGGTCATCTTGCTACTACTATTTGATAGCAGGTGAAATCACTTATATACAAAATATTCCTCTGATTTCTTTCTATTTGAACTTGTCCAGAGATCCAAACTGCAAAATTCTCTTCATTACTAATTATGTCGCCATCAATATTACTAGTCTGGGCCCTGACCGGGCAGTTCAGTTGGTTAGCGCATCATCCCAATATGCCAATGTTGTGGGTTTATTCGCTGGTCAGGGCACATATAAAAATCAACTAATGAATGCATAGACAAGTAGAATAACAAATTGATATTGCTCTCTCTCTCCCTTCCTCTCTCTAAAATAAATAAATAAAAATATCACTAGTCTGTACTATTTGACATTTTCATAATAGTAATCAAACTAAAAGAGAAGATTTGTGCTGACAAATGTGAACTATTCAAAGATAATGTTACTTAAGTTCAAAGGTATGCGTGCAGCTGTACATTGAACTAAAGCTTTCATAATATAATAGTTCAGAACTGTAACTGTGCTAACCTTCTGGAATCAGACACTCTTACAAAGATTGTCACTGTCTAAGGCTTTATGCAATTATTTCTCTGATTTCATCATTGTTATCATTTGGACATTCTTGTTTATCAAAAAGATGGAAATTTTCATTTTAATTGGATATGGAATTCACTAATCATCTGTTATCATCTTAATCAAGAGGAATGAATATTATAATAAACATTCACATAAAGCCACTAGTGAACTCAGATTCTGTTTATGAAAAACAATACACTGATATAGGTCAGAATGTTCCCTTCTCCTTGGGTGTGCTTACTCATTTACTGAATGCACTCTGAAGGCTTTTAATGGTAAAGGAAAATTACTAGGTGATCTTTTTAGTGTGTTAACTTAGAGCACAATGTCTAGTCTTTGGCCCACATATAAAAGCTATTCTAGTACCTGATTTAAAATACTGTAGATTCCCCTTTCTACCTTGTATGCTTCTTAAAAACACCATATCATCACCACATCGTATTATTAATCTTTGTCATTCTGTCAGTGCTGAATGTGTTGCTTTGCATTTTGGCAGGTGGTCAGCAAATGTTCGATAAATAAATCTATCTTTAGTTGGTAAACTTTATCATAAGTATAGTCATTCCAGTAACAGGAAAAACTCAGAACCTGATAGTTTTCCATGTTTAGGGTATTATTATTATTATTGCTGCCTTTTTGTTTCCACTACTGGTGCAATAATTTAAACTTACCTACCAAATTATGCAACTTATTTGACTAAACCTTCTCTCTTGTCTTCAATTTCCTAAACTGTAAAATAAGGAGACATCTTCTAGTAATACTTGATAATCAGCTGAATGGCTGTTATCTACAGAATGTCATACAAATACAAAGCGTTAATAATTTTATTATAGTTGTAAGATCTCCATGAGTGGTCAGGATCTCTAATTCTGTAATCATATTGCAAAAACAAGAAGTGCACCCCACGAAAAGATTCTTCTGTCAGAAGTATAATCACAGATAATCACAGGCAAAGGCATTGGTGTCTGCACTTTTCATTTCAAACTGGTCTGTTGCTTTAAACACAACAGACTTGCTCTTTATATTAAAAATAGATAGCTTATTTTAAAAATACAAAATAGCTGTTGCTAATAGGTATCTTGATGGAGATAAAAGAACAGTTTTTAGAATTAAAACTAACAAGTATTGCAATGGCAGAAATAAAGACTGAGAAGTGAGAAAACTCAGTGTGTGCTGTCGGTATTAGTGAGTGGATCGGTGTGGCTAAAGCAGGTGCTGAGGGTAGAAAACAAGGCAAGAAAGATGAGCTGGAATCAGACTGGGGAGGGCCTTGAATCCTCTATCACCCTGAGCAGCTTCACTTCATACTAAGGTGAATAGGAAGTCTTACTGCTGTCTGGGCAGGAATCTGGCTGTTGTATAAACCATGTTTGGGAGGCTGGTCTCAGAATGATATGAAGCAGAGACCAAGAGCAAGGGGACAACCCCTGCTCCACAGAGTACAGAATTTAAAGAATACTTTCTACTGAATTAATGTGAAATATATCATAAATGCAAGAGTAAAATACAATAAGTATGTACAGTTTAAGGAATAATAAACATCAGCTTTTTAGCTTTTTAAATTCTTTCTACCTATGTACACATGTTACATTTTACTTGCATTTATATAATGAAATCACACTTTTTTCTGTGATTGCATTTTCCCCATTCAGCATTTTTTAGAGTTTCATCCATATTCATGCCTAGTTCACAGCTTTAGCTTTCGTTTTTCACTACCATATAGTAGTCTATTGTTTGAAAATACCACAGTTTCATTGGTGATGTTTCCAGATTTGTTTGGGTTTTTTTTTTGCCATTACGAACAGTGAAGTGAAGAAACTCCTGCATACGCCTACTGGTGTATGTACCAATGTTTCTCTAGGGTAAATGCTATCTAGGAATAGAATTGCCAGGTCATTAGAAATGGCATATCAACTTTTAAGGCAATACTAAACTATTACCCAAAGTCAATATCAAATTTACAGTGCCATCAAGAGTATATGAGAGTTTCCAATAAATTAAGTGCCTCTACTTTCTCACCAACATAAAAAATTGACCAATGTTTAAGTTTTTGCCAATCTGGTAGGTGTAAAATGGTAACTCATTGGTTTTAGCATGTATTTCTCCAATCATTAATGAGGTTAAGAATATTTACATATGTTTATTGGCCATATTGGTCCCCCTTTTGTGAAATATCAACCACATTGTTTGCCTACTTTCTGGTTGGTTTCTATTTCTTTACTGATTTGCTAGGCCACCTCTGTTTTATATATGGTTTCTTATATCCACAAATCTGTTTTTAGCATCTGTTTCTGGATTAATTTTATTTGATTATTTAAGACTGGTCAGCTAAAAAAGTACTTTCAATGAAAGCTTCCGTGAAGGAATTAATGAGATTCTTAGTCAGTAATCACTGAGGATTAGTAGGCCACCAGAGGGAGCCCACAGGGGCCTCTGTGGTGCAGCACAGCACTGAAGCATACAAAGGGGAGGGGAGTCTAGCCTTCCTGAGCACTTGATGAGCATTTTCACTATGACTTACATCAAGATCTTGGGGTTTTAATGCATTTTTGCAGTATGTCTCATCTTTCCCTCTAACATTTTCCTATTTTTATTTCATTTTCCCATATCACTATGGCATGGTAAGGACACATCATCAGATGAAATAACTATTGCCCATAGGATTTTTTTGGTAAGAAAATCACTTTATTCTAACTGATTCACAAATAATATCATAAAAGCTAGTTTAAGGAGGCTGTACAAACGTTTGCCCAGCCCCAAACTCCATACCATCTCAATGAACTTCTATATAGTAAGAACACCCTCTTCCATTGCAAATATGAGGCCAGGAAACTGTTAATGATAGAGGAGAGGTTGAACTGGTAGTTTTATACTTTTGCTATCAATTATATTTTTACATTAAATTAACTTGGTCATAAGAAATTATTTCCTTTCCCTTTTTTTTGACATTTTTTTAAAATTGAAATATCATTCTGATCACTCATGGTCCAAAAACATTCAAATAATAAACCAAAAAGAAACAGATGTTAAAGACTGATCTTCAGACATTATAGCCAACGATGCCACACTTGCCTATTACCTTGCTGATACAAAACCACATCCACACCTCAGTGGCCACCAAACCATTCAACAGAGCTTTCTTAACTATGAGCTGTTTGAAGCTGTCAGTTCAAACACTATTGACTGTTTTTTTTCAAGCTCTGAATAGTTGTAGGGATCAGAACAGGGGTCAAAGGAACCAGCTCAACCTTGGCATAGTGCCAAAGTATGGCCAATCAGGCTTTTAGGATGTCATGATAGCATTTACCATCATGGGGCCTTCCTTGCAAATTGGGCCATGGTTCTAGGATAGAAAGTCTGTGGCCTCAAACCAAGAGATGATTTTCCATGTCTTAAATATGAGCTTCTTCATTAGGCTAATCCATTTGTAAATCTGCACTGTTTCAGCACCTTGCTGAAACCCTCACAAAGCTTAAGGTCACCCTTGTTCTGGGCACACTCTAAAACTGTTTTATCTCACAGTGACACAGGCCACACTACTGCTGCTTCTGGTACGCTAGCTGAGGCTCCTGTTAAGTGGTGTCAGGCCTTGAGGACTCAGCATTACTTCATCCACTGAAGCACCAGTGATGGCGTAACCTAGCGTGTGGCTGACAGCAGAGCCCACAGCCATGCCTGCTGCCACAGTTGCCATCTGGGCCATCAGACCTGGCAGCCAGGTTGTAGCAGCAGGTGAGCTAACAGCAGATGGCGGAGCTGCTGGTGGGTGTGGTGCTATTGCTGGCCTGCACCCAGATCTCAGAGGAGATGCCCCGCTGGCCACAAAGGCCATGTAGCAGGTGCGGCTTCAGCTTCCAGGAAGCATTGCAACTGAGTGGCAGCTCGGCATCTACAAGTGTGAAACTCAGAGAAGACGACCCCTCCACCCCTGCATAGGGTTTTAAAAGGCCCTCCTGATTCTCTATTCCAGTAATTTTCAACTGGTGTGCCACAGAATTTTTAAAACACGTAACATGTGACCATTTAGTCAGGGGCACTGACCTCTTTTCCCTTAGATTGTCAAATAAAAGAATGACAGCAGCAACATAATAGCCCTCTGGTGAGAAAGCCCTGTCTTGAACCAGGTCATATAATAGAGTTGCATCTTATTGGTCGCATCACACAAGTTGCATCTGATTGGTAAACTCTTAGTACCAGAAATCCTTATATACAAGTGCAGGCACCTGATTTTTTAAAAAGTCACTTTGTACCAAAAAGGGTAGATAAATATTATTTTGTTTTGTAAATCAATCAAAATGATGCCTACTTTTTTTTGTCAGCTTGGCAAAAAATACTTTTTTTTTTTGGTGTGCCACAGAATTTTAGTAATTAGTATATGGCTGTTCCTCCAACAGACCCAAGTCCTGTCCTGAAACCAAGGGCAGTGATGTGGACCCTGTACTCTGCTCCTCAAGACACTAACAACTAGGAATGCAGAATGACTTTCTTAGAATAGAGTGTTTCACTTTTTGTTTTCTCCACATTGATTTCTGGGACAGAGGCTAATCCTAGAATACAGGCAAGTCACAAGCCAAGTCAGGCAGCTGCTTCTCCCTTTGTCCTGGTTGCTAGGAATCTGAAAAATATTTTATTTTGATCACTATAGCTTTGCTAAAATGTTTCGTGGTATATTTTTATTATTGAATCAATGAACCTTTTTGCTATCCAC
This sequence comes from Macrotus californicus, assembly GCA_007922815.1. Lineage (NCBI taxonomy): Eukaryota > Metazoa > Chordata > Mammalia > Chiroptera > Phyllostomidae > Macrotus > Macrotus californicus. The sequence continues at coordinate 17,525 of VMDR010014338.1, read as the reverse complement.
TGTGGAATACGGCAATATAAAAGACAGACAGAATCCGTGCCAGCAAGAACGTATGCGTGCAGGCATCGAACCAGTGGCAAATGGGTAAGTCTACAAAAGAAAAGGCTGAAAGTAAGCTTACATCACGAGGACTTGACCGAGGCTAGTTAACATTTATTACTGGATGTTTACCTTTTACTCTGGTTTTTTTTCATTGTTTTCGTTTTATAGACTTAATATTATTTCAAGTCAATGCACATTTTTTTAGTTGTAGGCAAAGATGTGTTTGTGCATGTAACCTACACAATCACTTTCAAACCCCTTCTTTCACAAAGGGTTTGGGATGATGTATCATGGGAGCATTTACTAGAATGTCTGGGTTGTGATTTCACTGATGCAACTACTGCCTTAGCAAGTAAGCTCTGTTATAGAAGCAGATTCAACATGAATGGAGAGAATAGGGGGCTCAGAGCAAGTACAAATACTGAGTACAAATACCAGTCTTGTGTCAACATGAGAAACGTCCAAACATGTGAGAATTTTTATGAGTTTACTTGAGCCAAACTGACAATTGCCAGGAAGCAGAACCTCAACAAATTGAGAAAATGCTCCAGAAAAATGGCAGTTTTGCATTCTATTTTATATATTACAATCAAAAGAGGAGGTGTAAAGGGGTTACATGAAATCTATTGGGGATAGATTAGGGAAGCAGGAGAAAGCAAAGAGGGAAACCTCTGGGACTGAATAAAAAGTACAGTGGTAGATAGTTCTTTTTCATAGCTCGGTACAGGATAGTTAACAGTCAACAATTAACAGGATAACAATAACATTTAGGGTACAGTGGTTGTGCCTGAGGGGTTCAGAAAAAGGGAAGTGACCTTGACATTCCAAAGGTGTATTATCATAGATGCAAACATTAAAGACAAGACTGATCTATGTCAGGGAAGATTCTAGACTAGGGATGATTACCTGCCATGAACTGTTTTTAGATAAAAAGTTTTAATGTCAGAACCATCCTTTGTGGTTTTACTTCAGTCCCTGAGTTTATAAGGCCACCACGCAGGCCTCCCCTGAGCTTGTCAGTTTTAGTATGTGGCTCCTTTATGGTCACACTCATTAGTCTTAAATCAAGTAAACAATTATTACTAGAATTTCATATATCCTATTGTTTCAAAAAGCCTATCACAAATGAGTGTGAATTTGAGAAATTTTAGCAAAAGAGCAAAAAGATGTAATAGTGTACCTCTTCTTTGCTCTTGATAGGGGGAACTCAAGAGTTAAATTTTACCCTTTGTGACAGCATAGATGGACCTGGAGAGTATTAAGCTAAGTGAAATAAACCAGTCAGATAAGGACAATACCATATAATTTCACTCATATTTGGAATCTAATGAACAAACCAAACTAACAAGCAAAATAGAGACATACCTTTCTGTTTACCTCATGTTCCTCCAACTTTTTATTTCAAATCTACAGAAAAAGGGAAATAATAGTATAATAAATCTACATAGAATCTTTGCCTGGACTCACCACTTGTTAGCGTTTTTCTCTCGGAACCATTTGAAAGGAAGCTACAGGCATCATGACACTTCACTGTATTCTCCTACACCACCCACAATACTGTATTTATGTCCAAGACATGTGGGCGAAAAGGGGTGTTATCATAAATTCCTAACTGGACACGTCAAGGTGAGTAGTCATGCCCTTTAACTTCTTCAGTGAAAGGTTTTTAAGCAAGCTCTGTCCATTGTTCTTGTGGATCTAGGTTAACACACCTTTGAAATGCCAGAAACAATACCCTTCAAAGGTGTAACCACCCTTAAAAAAAACACATAATCTTGTAATCCAATCCCCACCTTGCTTTCTACCACTCATGTAATCTTCCTTACATTCCTTCCTTAATCTTAAATGCATAGAAGAAACTGTGAACTGTTACCCTCTGAAGCATTTGAGATCTTGCTCCCCTGCATATGTCATCAGTTTTCATTCAAATAAACTCATAAAAAATTCTCCACAGGGTTGAACATTTCTTATGTCAACAGAAATTTAACAACACAGTCTATTCTAGTTTCCTGAATTGTACAAAAAATGTTGTTGCCAGCTTTTTCCTCAATAAATTTTTTAAGAGAATCACAAAGTTTATTGGAAAATGCACAGTTATAATGAGACATTTCAACCCATTTTCTCAGGAAATGAAAAAAGTATTTACTGGCATACAACAGCTTACAAAACAGTCAGTAAAATACTTTTTATGGTGCTCATTTTGGCAGCACATCTACTAAAATATTTTTTATGAAACACCTACACAATGTTCACTTGACAAAAAAAAACCCACATACTTTTAATGATAATCAAACAAAATTAAAAATATACTGAGTGATTACAATCACCTACAAGTAACAGGAAACATCCACAGTCTTCCTGATGTAATAGTGGAAAATTGCAATTCACCCTACCATTCCTTTGACACTGTTTCTGTAAGGGTTAACGCTAATGAATATGTACTCTGTAGAAAAGCAGCATGTTTGTATAAGAATCCTAGGAACTGCCCTGGCCGTGTGGCTCAGTTGGTTGGCGCGTCGTCCCATGCAGCAAATTGTTGCGGGTTTGATTCCTATTCAGGGCACATACCTGGGTTGAGCATTCAATCCTCGGTCAGAGTGTATACAGGAAGCAACTGACCTCCTTCTCTCTCTCCGCCCCCCACCCTTTCCTCTCTGAAAAATCAACAACCATATCCCTGGGTGAGGATTAAAAGAAAATTAAAGAAAAAAAGAACCCTAGAAACTAACTTCAAAAGATACAGACTCCGACCTTCAATCATCTCAGCTCTGGGAGATTTGCTGACCTTCAGCTGGAAAACCAGGATGACGAAAACTGGGATGACGCACACCAGACCATCACTTGACCGGTTTTGAGATCCTTATTGGAATGGACTGTGCTGGTCTGCACACAGAGAACTGTTCAAATCCCTCCCCTTGATCTCTTTGTTCTGCTTTCCCTCTCCCTCTTTATAAAAACCTTTGCCTGCACTGAGATGTTTTTTTTTTAAGTTGTTTTGTTTTTTCAGATTTTATTTATTTTTAGGCAGAGGGGAAGGGAGGGAGAAAAAGAGGGAGAGAGACATCAATGTGTGGTTGCCTCCTGAGCACCCCCCACTGGGGACCTGGACTGAAACCCAGTCATGTGCCCTGAACTGAGAATCGAACCAGTGATCCTGTGGTTCACAAGCTGGCACTCAATCCACTGTGCCACACCAGCCAGGGCTGCACTGAGATGTTAAGATGGGCTTTGGGACAAATCTTCCATCTTTTCAGGTGGCCTACACTTGAATAACTCTCTTTCCTTCTCAGTCGCTCCTGTGTCACAAGTTTAGCTTTCATTGCAGCAGACAGCTAGACCACTTCGTTAGATTGTTGGCTATGCCTGACAGTTTCATGTATACTTCTAGCCTTTCCTATGAAATGCTATTAAACATAAGGTTAAGCCACAAATGCCAAATTTTGAACTTGAATAGTAAACACAAGCCTCAAAGAATGAATGCAAAAATCTAGCATCCAAGGCATGTATAATTTTGATCTCATTTTCTTTCTACTATTTACTCTCAAATCTTTTCTTTTTAACTAATGGAGGGACCTGGCCAAGTAGCTCAGTTGCTTAGAGCACAGTCTCCATACGCCAAGGTTGCAGGTTTGATCCCAGGTCAGGGCACATATAAGAATCAACCAATGGCCCTGGCTAGTGTGGCTCAGTGGACTGAGAGCTGGCCTGAGAATCAAAGGGTTGCCAGCTCAATTCCCAGTCCAGGGCACATGGCTGCGTTGTGGGCCAGGTCCCCAGTAGGGGGCGTGAGAGGCAACCACACATGGATGTTTCTCTCCCTCTCTTTCTCCCTCCCTTCCCCTCTCTAAAAAATAAATAAGTAAAACCTTTAAAAAAAAGAATCAATGAATGCATAAATAAGTGGAACAACAAACTGATGTTTCTCTCTCTCTCAAATCGTTAAACAAAAATTTTAAAAAGTAATGGGGAAGAACAATATCCCAAGTTATTCAAGTTTTTAGTCTGGTGTGTGTCTTTCACGGCTATGTGAGACAATTCGTTGGGGTATGGGAGGAAACTATTAAATAAGTGTCCATTTATATTTTTGTTTCCTCCTTAAAACTGCTTGTATACTATAAAATGTACAATATGTATTAGCACAGTTACAGACATATATAATGCAAAAATAAATAATTAATATGCAAAAAAAGTTTGAGAACACCCTTACATTTTGTATACTTTGATTTAGTACATTTTATTGACATTCTGGGAAAGCTATGGGAAAAAATTTCATTTTCAACAGGAGTAAATTGAAAACCACAGTTAGATATAAAATGTTAAATTACTGCATTTGGACTGCTAACCTTTGCAATAGTCATTTCTTCTAATCTTTTTATCTACTTTTTTATATAAATGAAATCATATCTATAGATAAATCTCCTTCAGTTTTCACTTGTAAAATACATTTATAAATAAAAATACTTAAATATATAAGATCATAAATTCATTAATATAAACTTTGGTGATTGCATTAACAGCCCATTTTCACATATATGCCCTCATAAACACGAAATAAAACTACTGTACAAAAAGAATTATAATGCTGATAATACATCTAGTAAACCCACCCCAGATTTTTTTTATGAGACAAGCATTTCTTTAAAGTTAGCATTAATTCAATGTGTGAAGATCTTATTGCACATCTGTACTTCTGTTTCTATGATATATATACTTGTATATGATATACATATATATTTGTATATGATATATATAAATAGACATAAATAGATACACACACATCAAAGAGAGAGTCCTCAGGGTCTATTAGACCAGACACTATGGTGGGCTAAGAGGTCCCAAAGGAACCTCTTTCCAGGACGTCTGAAGAAGGTACAATGAATGTAACTGTGGAGTCATTGCAACTATATTTCTTTCACCAGTGCCCTCAGGCTATTGGCTGAAGTTCCTATTAAAAAAAAAAAAAGTTAGCCTTCCTGTGTGAGCCACAAAAGGAGAATACATCAAAAGCCAGGCGGGGTGCAAAGTGAGAAAAGGCTGGCATTATAAAAGAAATTAAGTCCACAAAGTCAGTGAAAGAAAAGGAAAGTAAATAGCCAAAACAAAGAGGTGCTATCAACATCAGTCACTGAAAAACAACAAAACGTCAAACAAAATAAGCAGCTTAAGTTATAAAGAATAAAAGAGATTGAAAACACCCTTTGAAACATGAAACATCCACTTCCAGCACTCTAATCCTCCAAAGCTGTGTATTCCTTTCTTTGGTCATTTGCCCTAAATTACTGAAAACAAATCCTTGACAAGAGATAGCTAAATTGAATTAATCTTTTGCTTTTGGCTAAATTGAGATGAGGCCAACAAATTTACCAGCATTTACTGGATAAACTTTTGAATAGGTATGAGATTCAGTTAGCATCTCAGTCCAATTTTTAAAAATATTTTATTTATTTATTTATTTATTTTTAGAGAGAGGGGAAGAGAAGGAGAAAGAGAAGGAAAGAAACATCAATGTATGGTTGTCTCTCACGTGCCCCTTATTGGGGACCTGGCCTGAAACCCAGACACGTGCCCTAGACTGGGAATCGAACCAGCGACCCTTTGGCTTGCAGGCCCACGCTCAATCCACTGAGCTATGCCAGCCAGGGATCAGCCCAATTATTTTTAATATGCATGGTGACATAGTCTAACTCCAAAAAACATTAGGTTCTTTGAACAAGCATGACTTTTAAAACGTAGTTTCAATCCTCTAGTGGCAAAACTCATTGACTGGAGATATGACTAAAATTTTTATTCTTTACAATTCATAATTCTCAACATTTTCAATGTTTGGATATTCCAATATTATCTAAAAATTTCCAATTGATAGTGTTAAACAAATGTGAAATACTAATAGAATATCTTTAAAATTATGATTAACTCTCACTAGAATGTGACAGTCTATAACAAAAGGGATAAAGTAAATGGAAGTCTTCACTTGCCAAAGCTCTTTTGTTAATCACACCAGGAATGTTTTTTAAAACTATTTTGATAGGTTCAGGATAATAAGGATATTGTGGTAGCACTTGATATCATTAATTGCATATCTGTCTCAATTTACTGGCCAAAAAAAAAGTATAAACATGATGTACTATAGAGTTGGAGCAGTATTTCTCACGACTTAAATTAAATGCACTTATCTAATCAATTCAATACAGAAAGTTTATCACACAGATACCACACCCTTGCACAACTCCAATTAAAAACATCAGCACCAAACCACTATTACATGGAATGTTAAAGGGTCTTCTTTAAGAAGAAGTAAAAATATCATCAATAATATGGACAATAAAATGGCAACAAATCCGTATCTGTCAACAACTGAATCTAAAAAGGCAAAATAAATGAACAAGCAGAACAGAAACAGGCTCATAGATACAGAGAATGTTTTGATGGTTGCTGGATGGGAAGGGGTCAGGGAGATGAGTGAAAAAGGTGAATGGATTAAAAAGTGCAGATTGGTCATTACAGAATAGTCACTGGGGTGTTAAATATAAAATAGGGATGATAGTCAATAATATTGTAATAACTATGTATGGTGTCAGATGGGTACTAGTTTTATCAGGATGATCACTTAGTAACTTATATAATGTCTAACCATTGGGGTGTATACCAGAAACTAATATATTATATGTCAACTGTAACTGAAAAATATCAAATAATTTTTTAAAAGCATGATTAATTCTTGGCTGCATTTTATTACATTCCCTCTGTCCTCCAGAGCAGCCTGGAGAGAAGTTCTCCTGCTACTGCAAAGCACTGAGCTGCCCTGTTGTAAGAGGGCCGCATGATGAAGATCTGAGGGCGACCTCTAGAGTCTGAGATGGGTCTCCTGCGGACAGCCAGAAAGTAAATGGGGGCCTCAATCCTATAACTGCGAGGACAGAATCCTGCCAACAACCAGTGAGCTTGGAGGAGGACCCAACCTCAAATAAGACCACAGCCCCGGCCAGCACCTTGATTTCAGCCTGAGAAAACCTCAAGCAGAGAACAGCTAGCCTGTGCCCCAACACTTGACCCACAGGCACTGTGAGATAGTAAATGGATGTTGCTTCAAGTCTCTAAAATTGTGGCAATTTGTCATGCAGTATAGAAAACTAATACACTGGCCTTGGGGGTTGCAGAATCAGTTTTAAAGAATGACCTCAGCTTTTAAATTAGCTACCAAGAAGAAAAAGAAGGTAAGAAACCAGGAGGACTGTGCAATGACCCCATAGCAGAAGTTCCCTGCAAGGTAGAGATTCTGTTCCCCATTCACAGATGGGAAAACGAGGCTTGGGGAGGCTGGGACTTGCTCAAAGTTACACAGGCAGGCAGGGCGAGGCTGGGACCTGAACCAGAGAAATCCCAGCTGCCTGTGGGTATGTCTGTCTGGCTGTGTATCTGCAGATAAAGTGTTCCCGGTGTGTGAGCAAGGTGATGGAACTGGCATGGCATGCAGGGACCTAGAGGGGCCCGTTGGGAATTGAGTAAAACAACTGTTTCCAGACCAAAGACAAAAACAAACACACACACAGATGAATATTATTAATTCTTTAGTATGGAAATTAAATATTTCAAATGTTTATGTTTCCTTTATTTTCATAATATCCCTTTCTTCACCTTTTTTTGTTTTTCATAAAAATCTTATGAGACACACAGCAACAATGATAAACAAATCCAACCTACAGTTCCTCTGGGCTGTGAGTTTCCAAAATTTCACAATTATGGTTTTTTATGTATTTTATTCTTACTTTTTATTTTTCTTAAAAATATTACTTATTTGTTTTTAGAGAGAGGGAAGGGGAGGAAGAAAGAGGGCAAGACACATCAATTGGTTGCCTCTTATACACACCCTGCAACCCAGGCATAGGCCCTGACCAGGAATCAAACCCAGTGACTTTTTATTTTGTGGAACACCACCCTACCAACAGAGTCACACTGGCCAGGGCATTTTTTTATGTATTTTATTGACAAGTCATCTCCTTATGTGTTGTGTACTTCATAGCTGCCAATTTTTTTTTAAGTTTTTACTTATTTTAGAGAGACGGGAAGGGAGGAAAAAAGAGAGGGCAAGAGACATTGATGTCCAAGAAATACATTGACCAGCTATCTCTCTCATGCCCCCAACTAGTGACCTGGCCTGCAACCCAGGCATGTGCCCTGACTGGGAATCAAACCAGTGACCTTTTGGTTCACAGGCTGGCACTCAATCCACTGAGCCACACCAGCCAGGGCATAACTACCAATTTTAAATACCAACTCTAAATAAAATTGATGACAAATTCCTTTTATTCTCTAAACCAGTTTTTCCTCAAGTAAGATACTGAATTATTTTAGGATCTTTCATTGTCCAAATAAATTTTCTTTCAGTGACCAAAAGATAGGAAACTAGAATAATGGATGCAAGAAAATAAGAAAACTTAAAAGCTACAATGAATACTTTAAAGAAAAAAATAGCGATTTTAACATGTTGTAAAGAGAAGATCAATGGTAATCACTACAATTTATTAAATGTTTCCTGTATGCCAGTCATTGGGTTAACTTTTTTACATAAATAACCTACTTATTCTTCACAAAAATCCTTATGAGGTAAGTATTATTACTTATTCCAAGAGCACACAGCCAACAAGTAACAGTGCTGGGATTTGAATCTACGACTTTTCTCTAAAGCATATCTCTCGACCACCATACATACTGCCTTCAACCCAATATGTACTGGAGACCAAATTCTGTGAATGTGATGTCATTGCTCTGAGTGACACGGGAGGTAGAGTAAGAGTTTTATACTTTACAAATCAAAACGGAAATGGGGAAGAAAATTGGAAAGATAATGGACAAAATTGTCTCTAAATGAGTTCTAAAATCTAGTCAAATTCTTAGCACTTCTCTGGACAACAATACCTGCTTTAGACATAGTAAAATAATTAGTCTGTGAGAAAGCAATAAAGCCATGAAAAAAGCCATTGGTTTTGAAGTTCTGGAGCCATTGATCAGGAAATTTGTGAATCATTTTGCATAAGTCATAAAAGTCACATTATGTATTGCTGCAATAAATGGTTTTCTTGAGAAATTCTATTAATAGAGCTGATCCTTGTACTATAATATTGCTGAGTACTTTCTAGGCCCTTAGAGATGAATCCAAACTTTAAGAAGGTGAAACATGAGTGCATATTGCAGCTCTGAAATTATTTTTTGTGAGCAACCACCACTGCCATTGCCTGACCTACCTAGATGTGGCATGCCTGTGGCAGCAGGGATTGGCCATGAGGAGGGACCAAGCAGGGGTAACCAGAGTCCCAAAGGGGACATTTGCCCACAATGTTGAAGAAAAGGAACTCTTATGTTGCTGGGATTGCCAGCTTCAAGTCGCAGATGGTCATCTTTGCCACCATTTGGAGAAAGTCTCTAAGAGAATAAGGACAAAAACAGGGAGAAGAAAATGCTGAGAGCGGGTATGTGACAACATTCTAATGACATCACTTGAGACTCTGACTCTCGCTGTAGTTGACGCTAGAAACACTCTTGCATTTCCCAGTTACACAGCCAATAGAAGCCCTTTTGTGTTTAAACTAGTTTGAGTTGGGTTTCTCCCATTTGCAAACAAAAGAGAATTTGACCATAGGTACACTATCAATATAGTTTACTGTAAATACAGTAATACCCAGATACTACTAAAATCTCAGGTGCTTGCACATCAGGAGTCCGCAAGCTCTGGCAAAAGTATCTCAGCCTTTGTTTAGGTACAATGAAGCACAACTATCACAATGGCCCTGATCTTTAAAACTTTGTTTAAATTTCTATTATTTTAAAATGTATCATGCATACAAAAGGCTACAAAATGCACAACATACAGAATACTAATAAAAGAATACTAATACTACTACATAACAACCCCCCCCCAGATTAGACACAGAAAATCGCTGGTACTTTAGAAGCCCACTTTGTGCCCTTTCCACATCACCTGAGAAGTAACCACTATACATTCTTTGGGTAACCACTACATACAGGGTGGGGAAAAAAAAGTTTACAGTTGTGAGTTCACAAAATAGTTTATTCTTGTACTATTATTTATTAATTATTGTATTATTTCTCCATACGAACAACTAAACCTACTTTTGCCTCACCCTGTATATGAGGTCCGTCTGGAAAAAGTCCAGCCATTGTTAATATAATGAGAACAATACGTGCAACACTGATGTAACCTGGCAGCCAACGAGAGTGGAGTGAAATGCACAAGCACAAACAATGATGACTTCACTGTACTAGTCAGTGGGGGTGGTGGACACTGCTGAGTGAGCATGTGTATAGTGTGGCCATTGCATTCAAAATGACTGAGCGAGTAGAGCAACAAATCTGCATCAAATTTTGCGTTAAGCTTGAACATTCCTCCCCAAAACTATCTGGATGGTTCAGAAGGCTTTTGGGGAAGATGCAATGAGTGCAGCACAAATAAAAGTGTGGCACAAATACTTCAAAGATGGTCAAGAATCTATTGAAAGTGTCCACGTTCCGGAAGGCCCGAAACAAGCAGAACACCTGAGAATGTTAACATGTACAGGCTGCAATCAAAAAGATCAGAGAACTGTATGAGGTCCCAAGGTGCCTACTTTGAAGGGGACTGTGGTGTCATTGTCCTATGTACAATATTTCTTGTATCTTCTTCAATAAATGCCTCTATTTTCCATATTACATGGCTGGATACTTTCTGGGAAGACCTTGTATATGCTTTTCTTTCATCTCTATGTAAATGAAATCAAACTATGTTTTTCTTCTGTGGCTTGAATTTTTCTCTGAAAAAATGTGTTTTTAAAACAAGTTTGTGATACTTTATTTTATTTATTTTTTATGCTCACCTGAGGATATACTTATTGATTTTGGAAAGAGGGGAAGGGAAGGAGAGAGAGAGGGAGAGAAACATTGATGTGAGAGAGAAACTTTGATTTGTTGCTTCTCCTATACACCCAACTGGGGGCTGAACCCTCAGCCCTGACCAGGATTCGAACCTGTGACCTTTTGGTGTATGAAACAAGGTTTCAACCACCTGAGCCACACTGGCCAAGGCAAACCAATTACAACAATTGCCAAGAAGCAAAATCTCAACAGTTTGAGAAAATGCTCTGGAGAATGGTAGTTTTGTGGTTTACTTTATTATTTTATACATTATAATCAATGGAGAAGCAGAAAGGGGTGGGTTAAGTAAAATTCACTGGTGGGAGAAAGCAAAGGGAGGCGCTATCTCTGAGACTGAATAAAGAGTAAAATGGAGAGACACATACTTCTTTTGCATTGGTGGGTTCAGGATAGTTAACAATTAACATTTACAGCTCAGAGATGATATGCGGGCAACCAGATAGCAATGAGGAGTTCGTGCTCTGGGTCTAGTGTTCTAGTGGAAGATTGTAAAGGTTGTGGCCTGAGGAGTCTGGAAAAGATTACTCTGACATTCCAAAGGTATGTTATCAAGATAGACAGGCTCAAGTTAGGTCCAGATTGACCTTTGTCAAGGAAAATATTGGCCTAGAATGTGACTACCTGCCAAGACTCACTTTTAGTTAGAAGTTTTAATTTCAGACCATCCTATGTGCTTGCTTTTAGTCTCTGAGTTCGTAAGGCCCACCACGCAGGCCTCCCCTGAGCTTGTCGGGTTTAGTGTGTGACCCCTTTTTCATCCCCACTGGCCTCACGTCCAGAGTATCTCAAGTTGTTTCATGCCAACCCTCCTTGTTATCCTTGCTGCTATTTACTTTTAAGCAACAATTTTAGTGTCTGTCAACCACTTCTATTCTTAGTGACTCCCCAAGAGCACTAAACAGTAATAAGAACTAAGCTCCGAAAACAATACAATGGCTATGCTCCCAATAAATTTTTAATTACTGGAGTCTTTGTCCTGTATATATTAGACATGGGTATATCCAGTTAAATAACTTTGTCTAGGTGTTGAAATGAAACTCAGATAGGTTTGGGCTTGACACCCAAAGCATATTAACACTTTCACTCCTCAACAGGAATCTGAGTAGAACGTGATGCCTCCTTGTTTTGTTTGACCATGTTGAACTCTACCCGAAGGTGAAGAAGTCTACTCACCCACTTGTGAAAATAGCTTACTGCAAGGAACCTCTCTCCCAGATGACTTAGAAAAGATTCTTGGCTTGTTTACCTATGACAAAGCCAGGCACAGACCCCCCCCCCCCCAAATTCCCGTTCTTTGTCTGATAAACGACTGGCTTAAATTGTTTTGTTCCCACTAAAAGGAAAAAATTATATTAACTGAGCTTTGGTTAAGCCTCCTTCCTTTATCCATGATCCAAACCTTTGGCCCACCCTCAGCCTGAGCCAGCACAGCCACTGCTTGAGGGCAGTTCCCTAAGAAGAAGCAGGCCTCAGGGTAAAAATTCTCTCATCTGCCCTCTCCCCATACCAGCCTTTCATCCCAAATCCCCAACCTGGTTCCTTCTAGCCTTGTTCACTCCTCTCTCTGAAAGAAATATGCTTTTGTCCAACTCTTGATGCTCTTGGGTCTTATTGTCCCAGGGTTCTCTCTATTGTTAAGTTTCCCCCCACATTCACCTGAACAATCCTTTCAGATTTGTTTTTCATTTGACATAGTCTGTCTTTGAACATGACATTTCTTTCTTTTTTTAAAAAAAGATTTTATTTTAGACAGAGGGGAAAGGAGGGAAAAAGAGAGGGAGAGAAACATCAATGTGTAGTTGCCTCTCATGTGCCCCCAACTGGGGACCTGGCCTGCAACCCAGGCATGTGCCTTGACTGGAAATCAAACCAGTGACCCTTTGGTTCACAGGTCGGTGCTCAATCCACTGAGCCACACCAGCTAGGGTTGAACATGACATTTCTTAAACTAATTTCACATTGTTTCATTCTAACTGAATATCTTACTTACATCTGCCACCTTCTTTCCATTGCCACTGATCTTGTTGAGGCCTTCTTAACCTCATCCTTGCCCATATTAACCAGCCTAGTCAACCTCCAATTTTTATTTAATTTTTCACACTGCAAGTATATGACTCTTCCTAAAGATTACCACTCCAATCTCAGCATTCTTTCGTACTCTTACTGCTCTTTTTTTGCTCACTCTAAGAATGATGTTCAAATTCCCTAACATAGCTTTTGTCTTTTCATTAAAGTATAATGTCATCTCTTCTTCCCCCCAGGAATTCTCTCCACTGTTTCTAAAAACCTGTCTTCTTTTTTCTAGTTTCATCATTTTCATTTTTTGTGCCTCGAATGTTTTTCTTCCAAAATCCCTTACTCTGAATTTCTATCCAACACAGATGTTATTTCTTCCCTGTTTGGAAATTAATCTTTTCCATTATTATTCCTGGACAGTGTGTCTGTACTTCCATTAAAGCATTTAGCACCATTGTTTTTTTATTACAGGAGCTTGTGTACATTTAAAAAAATATTTTATTTATTTTTAGAGCAAGGGGAAAGGAGGGAGAAAGACAAGGAAAGAAATGTCAATGTGTGGTTGCCTCTTACCCGACGCAACCAGGGACCTGGCCCACAACCCAGGCATGGGCCCTGACTGGGAATTGAACCAGTTACCGTTTGGTTTGTAGGCCCGCACTCAATCCACTGAGCCACACCAGCCAGGGCATACATTTTTTACCTTTCTGTAAGCTTCTTGAGAGCATACAGTGCCTTATTCCTCTGTGGATCATCTCTAGGCCTTAGCCTAATGCTTTTCATTTGGAAAGCTCTCAGTATTTATTCTTTTAATTAAAATGAACTGAAAATTATTCTATTTCCTGTATGGCTCATGTAACATTTTGTGTAATATATATTTATCATATCTTTTTTTAAAAAGATTTTATTTATTTGTATTTAGAAAGAGGGGAAGGGAGAGAGAGAAACATCAGTGTGTGGTTGCCTTTCATGTGGCCCCTACTGGGGACCTGACCTGCAACCCAGGCACGTGCCCTGACTGGGAATCAAACCGGCAACCCTTTGGTTTGCAGCCCGCGCTCAATCCACTGAGCTATACCAGCCAAAGATATCATATCTTAATGATCAACTTAATATAATGTCAGAGGTCAAGACTCAGAAAGCAACTGAGCCCTGACCGGTGTTGCTCAGTGGGTTGAGTGTCGTTCCAGAAAGTGAAAGATTGCCGGTTCAATTCCACATGCCTGGATTAGGGCCAGTCTCTGGTTGGAGGACTGCAAGAGGCAAGTGATGGATGTTTTCCTCACACATCAATGTTTCTCTCCCTTTCTTTCTCCCTCCCTCCTCCTAAATAAAATCTTTTTTAAAAAGAAGACAACTGAATGTTATTTATGATAAGGCAGAAGGTAGAATTTCCTACATAATGATGATAATAAGAGAATAACAAAGACTGAATCAGTGCTTTTAAGAGTTCTTGGGAGGCATAATGTGTTAAGAGTGCAGGCTCTGTTTTCAGATATTGGAAACCAGGCTCTACTACTTACTAGCTCTGTGACCTTGAGCATATTCTTTAATATTTCTGTGCCACAACTTTTCATATGTAGGATGAAGATAGGAAGAACATACACTTTATAGGGTTGTAAGGATTAAATTAGTTACTATCTGTAAAGCATATCAAATAATATATGTTGTATAAGATCCAATTAATGTTACCTGTATTATCAAAATTGGTTATCTAAAAAGGAAAAGTTTCCCCTTCTTGTTGCCTTAGTGATCATTTCAGCTGAATAAATCCAAAGAATTTATTACTAAGTAGCAACTGGACACACTGGTTTGATTAGAGCCTGTGATACCTCTAAGGATCATCAAGTCTCCTCGAAGACTTGCATTAGGACCAAATAAAGGAATGACCTCTTATCAGCCACAACTGTGCTGGGAACAAGCCAAAGTCAAATAATCAAGTTCACATACATTTTAACAGTCTCTTTATCCTTCAGCATCTTTGTAGGGAGTTTTTTGGGAATGGATTTCCAAAGGTATTTTGTTTGTATTTCCTCATTCGGTTCTTCAGTCAACCTTTAGGTGCTAGAGATACAGAAATCAAAAGAACTGTTCATCTGCAGCTAACTCATGGCCTAGTATAGGAGACAATCTTCAAAGGCTCAGCCAGGTGAGAAATCGAAGAGAAATCAAGACAGAGAGAAATAACACGAACCGACACACAGAGGCACTAAGAGCATGAACTATTTAGGGAACTCCATTTCAGAATCACCAAATACACAGTGAGGATATCAGGACAGTGGTAGGAGAGAGGGGCAAGGGCAGGATGATAAAGACCTTCTATGTGAGGCGTGAATAGCACCTGCCTTCCCTCACCCTGCTCAAGTCTCCTCAGCTTGCATACCTCATGGGGAGTGGGAGAAGAAAGCAAAAAGCCAGGTAGGTTGCCAAACAGCCTCTGTGAAACCAAAACTTTAAGTAAACTAGCCCTCGATTATCTGTTTTCCCTAATGTCTCCTAAGAGACCTAAATTTAGTCTTTTGTGAGTGCCAAAGCAAAATTTGAATTGCATCCTGAAGGCAAAAGGGAAATACTGGAGGACTTTAAGCAGGGTAGAACTGTGATGAAATTTTGCTTTTCAGTTTTGAAAGCACTGTGGAGAAGAGAGTTGAGGGGCTGGTGAATGAAGGCCAAAGTATGAAGAAGACAACGCATCCTACCTGAATATGCTGAGTTTGAGATAATTAGGGATATATGAATGATGTTAAGATGATAGTAAGATACCAGATTCAGTTCTTTAAATAAAACTCCAAGGTATATTTTTGTCCTCTGCACACTCTCAGTTCAATTTCCTATTATTAGTACAATTATATGTTTATACTTCCTAATTTATTTTATAATTAAAAAATTTCTTACCTATATAAGGTCATCTTAGAATTTCCATAATCCTATAAGGTAGATAGGACTGTTATTCTTCCCATTTTTGCGATGAGGATTTATACCTCTTGGGATAACAAGTAATTTATTTGCCTGAGTTTACAGAGAAAGTCAGTGGCAGATCTAGCTTTTCGGACAAAAGATAGTATTCTCTCCATAACACTGAGTTGCATACATTCATAGTCTGTGTTCAGTGTCTACTTTGCTCCCAGCACTATGTTAGAGGAAATAACAAAGAATTAGAAAATCAGCATGAATCCTTGCCTCTGAGAGACAGCAGCATTGTTTGTTGGCAAAGCTGCAGATCAGCAATTAGATCTGGCTCCTGGTTCTAATTTTGCCTCTAACCACCGGCATGATTGCATTTTATTTGAAAATAACAAAAGCAGACCTCAAACTTAAATAGAAAGGGGAATTGATTGGCTCATGAAATCCAAGGAAGGATTGAACAGCCAAGTGTCAAGAAAGGCAGGGCTGCAGAGGTGGCCCTTAGGAACAACTGGAAAGAGAGGTACAAACTTTGTTAGGAGTCTTTAAAACCTTTGGTTTCTATTGTTGTCTATGTGGTAGTTTCACTTTCTCTCACTGCTAACTAGTTTTCTCTAAAGGAAGAAATATGTCTATAATGTTTCTGAGTACAAAAGTTACATCTTTAGCCATTGGAGAGAGAGCACTCCAATCTATCACTTGCCCAAAGCACAAAAAATCTGAGGGAACCTACTCCCTCGGCCCAGCAGGAGGTGGGTGCTCAATTTGTGGTCACCAGAGGAGTCAATTGCACAGAGTACTAGCAAGATTATCCCAGGTGTGCAGTTTCTTAGGTTCTATGTGAAAGTCATGAACCTTGAATACGGGGCATGATATAGCTGTGTAGAAGGAAAGAAGGCCAGTGCTCCAGGCAGGGGAGGAGGCTTTGAGTTAGTGATATAAGTGGTCTATGAATGAAAGGTAAGCCTGGTCGGAGTGGAGGCTACACACTGTTCCCACTGACATTGGACTGCTAAGGTAGAAACTAATTATGATGGAACTAAAAGGTAAAACACAGAATTTGTTCTAGTTGAAGCAGCCATTATAGGTTTCTTGTCTAGATTTAAAAGTGAGTGTAAAATCCCAGTTTGTAACATAAACAAATCCTCAACCGTTTCCTAGTAAGCTCCTTCCTTGTCAACTGAACTTGGCTTAGAATGGTGGCAGTGGGAACAAAGAAGTGAGGGAATCCAGGGAAGGGAAACTCAAAAGACAACACCCACTCCTCTAATCTAGGAGCCTAGAAGAAGGATGAGAGCATTTAATAGTACTCTCAGTGACTTTTGGAACATAAGCATCTTGAAAGCAGATGTATGTGTCTTAATAACATTGCATCTCCAGGAATCTAGCACAATTGGTGCTTAATTTGCCAGATTAACAAACTAAATGACTCTTATAAAATTAGTTGATTAATAAAATGATTTCTAACCCCCTTCTAGCTTTACAATTTTATGTCCTTTTATAAATCCTAATCTTAATTCTTCAAAGTCCTCAAATAACTACACACAAAAAAGACAGGCTTTTTAAAAAGTTTAAAATGGTGAATTATATGTTATATATTTTTGACAATAAAAAATGCCCCCAAAAGGATAGCTTGT
>VMDR010014337.1:0-23692 GCA_007922815.1 Macrotus californicus | reverse complement strand
AAGATAAATCTGAAAATACATAGTGAAAATGGGAACACTAAGATGTTAATCCAAATAACCGCCTTTTTTCTCTTAGCAACATTAATTACATGTATATAATCAGTCATTTGCATCCAGAAGAGTTAAAGTTGATTTTATATTTTTCAATACTGTAAGCAGATAATATGTCAATTATTTCACACATGAAATTTTGGAAGAATAGTTCAATGTAGCATGAGATTTTTTGACTCATATCTTAGAAGATTGTCCTAGATGTTATCGTTGTTCCAAGCCTAAAATAACTTGATCAAAGTGGACCGATGACTATTATTATAAAGAGACCATATAACTGCATTTTGGTCTTAGAAATGTTTTTCAAAGTTTAAGATTGGTCTGCTAATAAAACATTCTAAAACACTGCAATATTTGCCTTCCAAAACAATGAATTAATGCAAATATATAACAGAGTCCAAGCTTTAACTACTCACTTTATTACTGTAGAAAACCCACTTTTGGCATTTAGTAAAAGAAAGAAAACCTTCATGTGAGTCTTTGAGAATCTTTGATACATAGTCTTTCAATAATGAAATAGTTGATTGATATATTAGCTGCAGAAGATAAAAAACATTTGTCTGACATATTTTAGAGCACATGGATGTACCTGGAAAAACACTCATAAACCAGATTCACTTAGTTCTGGTGTTAGAGAAAGCTTCCCAAAGCTGTTCAGGTTTACAATAAAGAACAATATAATTTAGTTAATGTCAAGGAAAACAAAAAAGGATGAGGGAAGAAGCAGAGCGTTTCATTTAGAGAACAGTGGCATGTGACAGAGCCAGGACATGTGAAAAAGGAAAGGATGGAAGAAGTTCCAATTCAATTTTCAGAAGAAAACTATAAAGAAATATAAATACATATTTATTCTCTCTCTCTCTCTATATATATATCGATATAGATACATATATATATATATTTATATATATGCCATTTAAATCCCCATGGCAGTCAGTCACGTGCTTTAATAGATCACTTTGTACAAGGACATCAACATTGCTTCAGTTTTCAAGATAAGTAAGAGGCATGCCAGCTCTTCCAAAGTCATTGGTTCTCAAAGGTACTTATATATTCCACATTTTATTGCCCACAGTCATGCCCACTTTACTGGTCTTTCAAGATAATTCACATCTAACTGTGTCTGGCTGAAAAAGATGTGGTTAAGAGAAATATAGCTATTTCTTATATACCTTTTAGAAGTGCTTGCACCCTAAATAAGAAAAGTTGAATATTTTAAAAGATGTGGACTGAGATCACTTCCAAGTCAACATTTTATTCTGTTTTTGAAAGTAAATCTGTGCTAATGAGATAATTTTCCAGCATGAATTAAATTACTGTGCTCTATATTTTTTCCTGGACAGAGTAAGGCTCTGGCAATATGATGTTATATTTGCATTTTGATAGCACACAGTTTTAGGCTGCTCCCTTCAAATTCAGAGAAATCAAAATTTATTAAATTAGAGTATTCTCAAGAGAAATATAAGTATTCCATTCTATTTCACTAGGCACATTTATGGGACTTCCCATAAAATCTTTAATTTTTGTAAATCAAAGAACCAAGTAATGAAATACCTTATTTTCCATAAAGTAGGATATATGTGCCTATTTCATCATTGATAAGCTCATTTCATTTTTCCTGAAAAGACATCAATAATCTACCGGAGTTGTCTGTGGTACAGGAAGAGTTTCCCAATGCCGGCACATGAAGGTTATGCAGTAACAGGTGAGCTGTTCAGACGGTTGTGGTCTTCGGTATGAAAGTTTTAAAAACATGAATTCACAACACAAACATGGGGATAATTTTTCAAATTACATAATGATCTCACTGTGTAAAATCAAAATTACAACAGCAAAATAGAGATTTCCTTTAAACTGCAGATACCATGGTTTAATTAAATAAGAGATTAATTTTTAAAATTTCAATTTGCATATAACTTTGTAAAAACACTTTGATTCAGTGAGGTCAGCAGGTATGTAAGACATCGACATTAATAGCAAACATGTCTGAAACACTTGGGACTGTCCTAGGTTCCATAAAGTTTGTTACTGTGGCACTGTCCATTCAGTAAGGATAATAAATCACTGTGATATGAAGTACAATGTAACAGATGAGGAGAGTGGAGTTTGGAGAAATTAACTCAGCTGCACAATAAGGAAGGTTTTCTAACTACAAGTCTAGCATTATTTACAGTACACATAGTGGTGGAAAAATGTTATGCAAAAAATATTTACTTTAAATATATTAAGGTAATGTTTGATAAATAAAAGATATAAATTCAATCTCTTATCCCTAGTATGTTTACTCCATCACAAAACTTGTTCGTTTTAAAACATAACCAACAAGCAAGCAAAATATAACCAGAAGCACTGAATTAAAGAACAAACTGACAGTATCCAGAGGGGAGTGGGGAGAGGGATACTGGGGGAAAACAGGGGAAGGGCCATTAAGGAACATGTAGGACACATGGACAAAGCCAAAGGGGGTAGGTTCATGAGTGGGAGGCACAGATGGGTGGGGTGGGGGGGCTGAGGTAGGGTGAAAATGGACACAACTGTACTTGAACAGCAACAAAAATAAGTAAGTAAATAAATAAAACATTACTTATATACACAGCTTTCTTTTTAAATCAGCAATTCAATCTTATAACAAGTATTTATTAAGCACTAAGACTAGGGGGAAAGCAGTTAACAAGATATAAATCATTCTTTTATTTATGGCCTATCACCTACTATAGTGTTTCTTACTATGTACCATAGTTGTTTTTCAGCCCTTGAGGTTCATGGATGTCTTCTAAGGGTACAGAGTTCTCTATAAATTTTTTTTAATTTTGTGTTTTTTACATTAACTATTATCTAAAAAGATAAATGTGAGTATATTTTAAACTGCTGCTGTGTAAGTTTTTATGATAATGAAAATTTTTGTTTTTATGCTGTCCAAAATGATAGTCACTAGATACAGGTAGCTATTAAATGTTGAATTGGGACAAGTGTGGCTGATGAACTGAGATTTTTTTAAATTTCATTTAAAATAATTAAAACTTAAATTTAAATATTCACACTTGGCTAGTGGCCACAGTACTGGGAAGCATAGTTCTAAATGCTCTCAGAGTTGAACACTGCCATTTCAACTACGCATTTTTCTTTGTTTTTGTTTACAATTAGGCCTGACTATGTGAAGCCCAAATCATAACATGGTCTCCCATCCTAATAATGAAGGTTTCCAAATAGTTTAAATGTTGAAAGACGATGGAAGTAAATAAGAATGCCTCACTGAAAAGGTCCAGCGCATAGTAGCAAATATGCAATTCAAGTTAAAAGCAGTGCTTCATTTTTCCAAAGTAAAATTGGCTCCCAAATTAAATTAATATCAGTAAATTGAATTATATAGACCTTTTATACTGATTATTTGCTTCATATGTATTAGAAGGACTATAAGCTAAAGGAGTTCACCTAGTTTTATGATGACACCTATTTAACGACAATGTAATTGAAACATTTTATCAATACTGAAGAAACCATTTTTTTCCTTTAAAAGGCATCATTAATCACTCAAATTTTAGAAACACTAGCCTAGCAAATTACATGCAGTCAGGATGTCAAGTCTACTCACCTAGCTCTACCTACGCTGTTTACTTCATTCTCACCGCAATCCTGTGAGCTAGATACATTCAACTATAATCACAACTTCATAGTTTGAAGCAGAAACCTGTAAATTTAGCAACCTACCGGAAACACTGTAGTTAAAAAACAGTGGATTCGACATGTAAATGTATACACCCTTTTCTCCAGAATAGCATACCCTGCTGTGATAGAGTAACATCTCCCCTGAGAACCTCCACTTTCTAAACCCTCAACCCTGTGACTGAGTTGTTTTATATGATGAAAGGTGCTTTAGAGATGTGATGAGTTAGGGATTTTGAAATAGGGAGACTATCCTCAATAGGTGCGATGTAGTCACAAGGGTCCTTGGACAATGGAGGTAGGACGGTCAGAGAGAAGGAAGAGTGAGGATGGAAGCACAGGTCAGAATGATACAAGAAAGGGTCAGCAAGCCAAGAAATGCATGTGGACTCTACAAACTGGAAAGATCAAGGGAACAAATTCTTTTCTAGAGTCCCCAGAAGGAATGAAATCCTGCCCAGTGATACCCATTTTAGACGTATGACCTTCAAAACTATAGAATAATATATTTATGTTGTTTTATGCCATACAATTTGTGGCAATTTGTTGCAGCGGAATTAGGAAACCAATACACCCAGCTCATTCAAGCAATGCCTACAGAACACAGCATCCTTAAAAGTAGTTTAAGGCCCACTTTTATGCCTCTCAGCTCACCCTCTTGCCACTTTAAGTGGCAGAAAAAGAATTCCAATTGACCAAACTTAGGAAACAGTTAGAAAATCACTGATAAATGTATTTTTCTCTCTCTCATTTCATTTCCAGTAATGTTTGATGGCCAATAAATGAACAGGCCATTCATTAATATTCAATTAATGGATTGAATATCCCTTGAAAGCATTTAGCTTAACCAGCCCATAATCTGGCTCAACATCCACTTACATTTTTATCAGAACTTAAACAACTTCATAGCTAAAAAAAATCCCCGATTTAAAAATTGGCTAAGGACCTGAACAGATATTTCTGAGGAGAAGATATCTCAAAGGCCCACAGGTACAAGAAAACGTGCTCAACGTCATTAACCGTCATGGAAAAGCAAATCAAAACCACAATGGATATCTACCTCACACCGACTCGAATGATTATTATCAAAAAGAGAAAAGATAACATGTTGGTGAGTCTGTGAAGAAAAGGGAACCCTCCTACACTGTTGGTGGAAATACAAAGTTTTTTGCAGTGGCTATGGAAAATAGTGTAGAGCTTCCACAAAAACATTTATAACAGAGCTGTCATATAATTCAGCAATCCCACTTCTGGGCATATATCCAAAGGAAATAATATCAGTGTCTCTAGTTCATATCTGCACCCCCATGTTAATTGGAGCTTATTTATAACATAAAAATACAGAAACAACCTGAGCGTCCATTGGCAGATGAATGCATAAAGAAGGTGTGGTATACACATGCAGTGGAATATTCTGAAGCTTTAAAAAAGAAGGAAGTCTTGCCATTCGTGAGAACATGGATATACCTGGAGGGCATTATGCTGAGTGAGGCAGTCAATCACAGAAAGGCAAATAACAAATTATATCACATACATGAAATCTAAAACTGTTGAACACATAAAAGTAGAGAGCAGAATGTGGGTGCTGGGGGTTGGGCAAACGTGAAAATGGGAGATGCTGGCCAAAGGGTTCAAAGGACCAGTTGTGCAGGATGGATCAGTTCCACAGCAGCGGCTCTCAACCTCTTTCATTGCACAGCACACTAATTATAAACAAATTACTTAATTTGCAGCACAGCAAAAAATGTATCTATGGCTGGTCTGACAAAAAACATAAGTATAATTCGGATTCATTCACACCAGATGGCTATTTTGTGTTGGCTGTTTTCCTTTTTTTCTTTGGCAATCTAAGGGGACTAAGGTCAGTGCCCCTGACTAATCTGTCAGATGTGGCGTGCTGTAAAATCTCTTAAGGCACACCGGTGTGCTGGGGCGTCCAGCTGAAAACTGCTGTTCTAGAGATCTAATGTACAGAATGCCAACTACAGTTAATAATGCTGTATTTTATACTTGAAATTTGCTAAGAAAGTTGATCTTAAATGTTCTCACTACCCAGTGACACAAAAAATTGTAACTATGTGAGGTGATGGTAAGCTAATTAGCTTGATCACAGTAATTATTTAACAATATATACATATATCAAAACATCACATTGTACACCTTAATCTATACAATAAAACTATTAGTACCTCTCATAGGTTGCTGGAGAATTTTAATGTTGATATAAGTACCACAGATATGAGATAGTTGAAAAATCAAATAACTTTTAGTACAAAAAAATAATGCTCTGTACATCAGATTTGCTAATTCAGGTTTGATTGGCGGGTGGAGGAGTCGCATCTTCACACCACACACTTTTAGTTCAGCAAATGGTGTAATCACTCTACCGGTCTCATGATGGTGCTATTTCCTGTTTTTACAGGGCCAGGAGAGAAAAGATTGACAACTGCTTTTTCACAGATTACAAGTTTTAATTTCTCTCTAAGATGTAGTTTTTAAGAACAGAAGTCTGGATTTATTGATTGTGTGTGTATATATATGTATGTACATATATTATATATATACACACACACTTTGTTTGAATATATTAAAATATTTTAGGGAAATAATAATATCACTTATATTTATAAATGTCCCAAATTTACAAAGCTGAAGAATATTATTTTTATTGTTGACATTATTACAGATGTCACAATTCCCTCCCCGTGCCCACGCTTGCTTGTCCTTGCCCTCTTCCCTCTGGTCATCACCACTTTATCTATGCTCTTTAGCTAATAATCCCTTCACATTCTTTCATCCAGTTCCCCTTGGCCCCTCTCCTGTGACAGCTGTCAGTCTGTTCCACGTATCTATGACTTTGTTTCTATTTTATCCATCAGTTATTTTGTTCATTAGGTTTCACATATGAGTGAGATCGTATGGTATTTGTCTTTAATCAACTGGCTCATTTCACTTAGCATAATAATCTTGAAGTCCATCCATGCTGTTGCAAAAGCTAAGAGTTTCTTTTTTTTTATGGCCTCATAGTAGAGTGTGAATTTTTTATCTTTACATACAACCTTCAAAGACTGGTAAAGCAGTTACAGATTACCATTTTTATAGCTGAAAAAATTGGGGCCTAGAAAAGTCTACACGCCTGAAGTCATGCAGATGGTAAAGTGGTAAATCTATGATGAACCCAGATTCCTTCACCAAGATTGCTATTTTGATTTATTGATGGGCAATTCCGTAAGTGCCATAAGTGATGTTAACCCCAAGGAAACTGGAATTGTGCATCTGGAGAAACAGCTGATTTCATTATAGAACTTTGGGTAGGATATTAGGGACAGTTAGGGAAGGGTTTTTCCCAAATTTTTAAGGGAAAAATAAGGATGAACATTATATATGGGTAGTACTAAAATGTGGGTGTGCATTATACACAGCAAAGTATGTGTTGTTTATTAAGCTGGAACTTAGAGGCCATAGATATAAACAGTAAATTAGTGAATTGATCAGTTCATTTCTTAGGTCTTATCTTCAACATTTAGAAATCTCATATCTGAACATTCTTATATATAACTTATAACTGGCTGTTTATGTGAATGTTTTGGTGTCCTTCCTGGCTATTGGTGACGGGCCTATTATATGTGTAATGCTTGGTTTCAGGTGCTAGGCATTTCACTTTGTCTAATTTAATCTTTACAGCAGCACTCTGCGTTCACAGTGTTTTCCTACTAGAATCCATGACTGAGAGATCAAATGCTCTGCCAAGTTCATACCCTGAGGAAGTGGCCATATCACAGCCATTCTTTCCAACACCGTATTTCCTACCAGTAAATGTGACATGAGTTACAGACTCTCTATGGGCAGATCTCTGCAAATCAAGTAAAAGACGATCCCTTGGAGACAGCATGTATCATTTATCTTCTATAAAAGGTCCCCTTCCTAGTGAAAGCTACTGACTGATGCAACGATCCTTCCACATAATATGAAAGGGTAGCAACAAAGTGTTTTAAAGCAAAACTTAGAAAACCAAAAATGGAACTGCCTTTTGATCCGGCAATTCCACTGCTGGGATTATATCCCAAGAACCCTGAAACACCAATCCAAAAGAACCTATGCACCCCAATGTTCATACCAGAACAATTTAGAATAGCCAAGTGCTGGAAGCAACCTAAGTGCCCATCAGTCAATGAGTGGATCAAAAAACTGTGGTACATTTACACAATGGAATTCTACACAGCAGAGAGAAAGAAGGAGATCCTACCCTTTGCAACAGCATGGATGGAACTAGAGAACATTATGCTAAGTGAAATAAGCCAGGCAGTGAGGGACAAATACCATATGATCTCACCTTTAACTGGAACCTAATCAACAAAAGAAAAAAAGCAAGCAAAATATAACCAGAGACATTGAAATTAAGAACAATCTAACAATGGCCAGAGGGGAGGGGATAATGGGGGGAAGGGATTTCAGGAACAGCTATAAAGGACACATGGACAAAACCAAGGGGGAGGGTGGAAGCAAGGGAGGGAAGTGGGTTTGGCTGGTGTGGGAGGGAGTGGTAAGGGAAAAATGCAGACAACTGTATTTGAACAATAAAATAATTTTTTAAAAAATAAAAAAATAAAGGAAAACTGCCAAGGTTCTACAGAAACCTTCGACTGAAGCCATAACAGTGGACAAAGGCAGGAGAACCTAAGGTGGCCCAGGAAGTGACAGCCCCAGAGCCAGCCAGCGAGGAAGACAGTCACTGCAAAGGCAGCAGCAGGCTCTGCTTCGGCTGACTCACACACTGCCAGCGCAGGGGAGTTGGAAAACAGGGCTTTGTCCCTGAGGAAGGTCCATATTACAACATGACTCCCCTAATGGTGGTATTGACCGAAGAAACCAGTTTTCTGAGACAGAATGCTCCAGATGCTTTGTGAGGCCTCTCATTTACTCGACACATTTTGATTCCCCCAAATAATGTACATGGATTCTTATTTCTGTGCACTGCCTAAAAGTAAAGGTTACAGTCACATAAAGTGAAGCATAAGGTGTCTGTTCCCTGGTGTATTCTGATCACGTAGAACAGTTTCTGGCACATCATAAGCTCTCAGTAAGTATTTGTTGAGTGAATCAATCGATAAATCACTTTTATGTGGGCAGCCTTCTGTATTGCAAACTTAGCAGTGCATTTGTTTAGCACATGGATGTAGCACCTACTTCTAGCACAAATAAGAAAGGCTTTAGAAGTAATCTAATCCCTTCATTTTACAAATGAAAATGAGGTTCAGAGAATAAAACAGGTTTAACCAAGGTTACAAAGAAGCCAGAACCTAGGCAAAAACAAACAAACAAACAAAAGCTGAGCTCCAATTCAGGGTCCTTCCCTCCTCCTGCCCTCCCTCCCTCCGTCCCTTCCCTCCCTGCCTCCTTCCCTCCTTCTTTTCTCTTTCCCTCTCTCTTTCCCTCTCTTTCTTTCTCTCTCTCTTTTTTCTTTCTCTTTCTTTTAACCCTTCCGTTTTACCTATTACATAGTGGGCAATATCTATAAATTACTTAAAAGACATTTCTAGAAAAGACACAGAAACTAGTTCCCGTATAAACTTTTAAAATTCAAGCCAATCTTAAATTGTACCTTTTCCCGGCCTAAAGCTTAGGCTCAATGACTGCTAAGGTTCCTTCTGTCTGTATAGTTCTTCATTTAGCTGTTTCATCTTACATTTGGGGATGGAATGAGATGACATGCTTGTGCTTACCCTTTTCTCTTTGTAATGGAGGAGAACAATGTAGATTGCCTTGATTTCTGAAAAGAAATTGGGATTTACAGGAGGTAACGTGGACATGTAAAGACTGCGCTTTCACACCACATAACTTTCTGCTGGTGACTGAGCACTCACTTCTTTGTCTCAGGAGGAGTCAAATGTTTTTGAATGGAACAGTAGGCTGTACATATTCCTGCATTGTACTTGGCACATTGGCTTGATGTTATTTGTACAAACCTAGCATCCTGAGTGGAAGGTGGCTACCTCCCCAGGAGAATGCTGCTCTTCGTTATGTCCCTCACAATATACACTCAGGCTGATTGCAGGTTTCCACTACATTACACGTTTTTGGAGCCAGAATAGCATAATGGTTAGGACTATAGGCTTTGGACTTAACAAACCTGGGCTTGACTCCCATATCTCACACTTCTTCAACAGATATGAGTAAAAAGGGGGACAATAGTATGAACTTCTGAAGGTTATTATACTTTTAAGTGAAATAATACACATAAAGGACCTAGCGCAATGCCTCTCACCTACCCTACTGCTTTTTGGAATTATTATTGTCCAACTTTCTTATTTTACATGCGAGGAAAATGGAAAATCTTGGGGCTGCCTTATGCTCATGACTAGAGATTCCAGACCTAGGCACTAGCTTTCCAATTTCAGCCCGTTGCACCTCATCACTGTTCCACGCTGCCTCTGCTCCAGGCAAGTGCACGACAAATGGAACTGTGCTGCCAGCTTCTCTTCTTTCCTTCCACTCTCTTCCGTATGCTCAGTTCTTTAGGAAAAGGGAAAACCTTTCTGCCTGTCACCCTTTAGCACCATCCACCTCTTTATGACCCACCTACGCTGGTTAGTGACAATGAGTAGGACATTACTGTGGATTCCCACAGTTTAGGGATTGGTAGGTGGGCAATTTCTGTTACCTGATGATAAATGAAATTGACAAGTCACACAGCACTGAGACAAGAATCATATTGCCTATAATAAATATGTGCATGGGTTTATGAGTTTACCACTTTAAATAGGGGCAGGACATTCTGTGCAATAGAATGTCCTTCTGGCACTATGTATTCAAGATAAAAGTAAAATTAGCATTAATTAGCTTCTTGTTCCATGAGGAAAACATTGGGCATCATTGCTTCCATGAGGAAAAATACTAATTATAGTGCCAAATTCTTTTTTATAATTTTTTATTTTTATTTTTTATTGTTTAATTACAGTTGTCCCCATTTCCCCCCATTACTCTCCCCTGCGTTACCCACCTCCACCTCCAACATATAGTGCCAAATTCTTTACAACATGTGGCACTTCATAAAGTAGATTGTCCTGCATTTGTTTACATGCTCACAAATACTGTGGCGGTGCTGGGATACCCGAGAACTAAATTCTAAATCTGACTCTGCCACTACCCAGCTATGAGTTTTAACAAGTCCGCAAACCTCCACAGGCCTTGGTTTCCTCATCTGTGTAATTAGACTGCTGAACTACATGATGGCGAAAGTCTCTTTCCACTCCACAAAGTGTCTTGTCAACAGTGAGCTAGAGTCATCTGAAGTCTCCACTGGGTCCTTCAATTCAGTTTTGGTTTCACAGATATGTGAGTACTACATCAGGTCCAAAAGTTAAAAAGATGAAAGAAATAAGCTATCCATGGTTGCTTATAGGCATGTAAACCAATAACTATAAGATAATGTATGATAAGTATTAATGAAAACTCATATGAAGTACAACATTATGTTCAAAATGAATTGATTCATTTTGGAAGAGAAGCAGGGACCAAGAGGAGGTGATATTTGAACTGGATTTTAAAGGATGAGTAGGAGTTTACTAGAGGAACATCGTGGGGGAAAACATTCCAGGCAGAGGGAAGGGGTTGCAGAAAAAAGACAGAGGCACAAAGTTGCTTGAAACACTCAAGAAACAAAAAATAGTTCAATACTGCTGGAACATTCTAGAAGGGGTTAGTACGCACATCACAAAATGAGTTCTCATTTGTAAGTCAGAGTCAGATTGCAAAGAGCCAAGAAACACAGATTTAAAATGCTAGTTTTCATCTTGCAACTTTCTCATAATTCACTTTTAATGGGTATTCCTATGTCTTTCAACACAGAATAAATATAGACCTTGATATAGATATATAGATATAGATGACAAAGGTATAGATACAGATAGATAGATAGATAGATAGACAGACAGATAGATATAGGCATGAAATATGCAGATAAAAATTCAGTGTCATTCAGCTTTGGACCCTGGTAAATATTTGTTGCGTAGCTGAAAGGACAGGAAACGCATCTTGAAGACACTCTGGATACTCATTTAACTTTTGCTTTTCTCAAGGACTTTGTACCTGCCTGGGGTCTTCAATTTTCCAGGAAGCTTTCTGGGAACTCATAACAAAGATTTGGGGCATGTCTACTTAGGCTTTTTGAAAATAGCAGGGCCTACAATGTACTCATCTCCACAGCAATCTTTGTTAGATTGGGGCAAAAACATCGCAGCTCATCTGTCTCATTAAAAATGAGGAGGGCAGCGTGCCATCTGAAGAAGGAACTCAGCCTCAGGCCACTCTGAGTACAAATGAAATGCCATCCAAGCACAAGATGTTTCCTTCTGATCAAAGGATTTTAGCCCCTGGGCAAAAATAGCCCACCCATCTGCTCTGGGGTGGCCTGAACCAGCAAGTCCAAGGGGAAGCATGTCAGGCACCAGCTCAGGTCCGTGGATGAAAGGCATTCCTGACGTAAAATGAGATCCTATACCTGTGGCTCAGCCTCAGTAGATGGGATGAGCTTTGTTTGTTTTTTACATAAATACCTATATTGTGAATGTGTTCTGTGCCGAGTGGAAGCAGAAATTCTTTTTGTCTTAAAGGCCACCTTGAGCTTATTGCAAAATAGACAACATCATTATTTTTAAAATACTGTGTGCATTATTAACCGCACACAAAGTGCATGCGTAGGGTCATGACAAATGCTCACAAAGTGATACCTGTGATGACCATGAAGATGTCTGTCTTTGGAGCTCCTCGCCCTTTTTTCTTGCATTCCTGATTCCCACAGGGAGGCATCTGCAGCCTCCTTGCTGTCTCTGAGGGCCAACTTTGCCATCCTGTCACTGGGTTCCTTCCAATCAAAGTGTGTCCATCTCTTTAGTGGCCGCTTTAGTCTTTACTCAGGGCCTGAGTAGACAGTGATTCACCTCTAAACACGATATAATATGCCATCAGCTGAACACCTGCCTTTGCACAGGGTGTTTGCAGAGGGGTAATAATTATGGGGACTTCAAACACAATGCCATGTCAGTAGGAAAAGTGTTATAATAGACCAGAACCTTTCTACTTGAACGGTACTCTGTGGACCAGCACCAAAAACGTAACCTGGCCATTCACAGCAAAGCCTAATTTCAGCTGCACCACAGACTGACTGACAGTGATCCGTGTGCCTATAAGAATTTCCAAATTACTCCTTTAGATGTGATACATTTACAGTGCCTGGCCCATTGTGGCCACTTCACAGGTGTTTATTTTCTATCCTGATAGGTTTTCAGGACCTTCTAGGCCATTGAGATGCTAGTACACATCTGAGGACACATCTGCAGATACTAACTAGGAAGAAAGAAAAGATGAAAAACAAATAAAGAAACCAATTCTTAGGAAACCTCTGCTTGGATTCCTGACTACGGTTTGTGGCAGTCTGGAGAGTAAATTTTTCTTAAGAAATCTTTCAAGTGATCGCGTTGCATCTGATTAGTGTCCATTTATCCCAAAGCCTAACAGGTCATTTGCCCAGGACTTCTAAACTTCACGTGACATTTCTGTCAGGCAGCCTGCTCCAGGCACAAAAGCATCAAGTTGCACGTTCGCTTCAGGGGACACGAGTGTGATTCAGTAAGCTTGGTGAAAAGGAGAAAGTCAAGGTTAAAAAAAAAAAGGCAGGACAGTACAATGAAAGGATGACTAAACTATATAGGGTGTTTGAAATTTATTCCCGGGCTTCTGGGGGGGTGGGGCCTAGGGTCAGGGGATCATGTGTCTTTTTGGAAACTATTCAGATAGAACTATGGAGGATTACAGGAAAGTGAGACTAGAAACCAGGTCAGTTAGCAAAATATTCTGACGTTCGAGGTAAAATGTAGTTAATCCCTTCTGAGCTCTGGTGAAGAAAGTAAGATAGAGGGGAAGAAATGTACTAAGACGTAGTAAGAAGGGTGAGTTGAAAAGCGTGCGTGTCCGATGGGGGCGTGGAGTCGTGGGAGAAGGGAGAGGGACACGACTCCCAGTTTCAGCCTTGCATAAATGGAGATTGCCATTCACAGAAATAAGGCCTAAAAGAGAAGGAACAAGTTTTGGAAGAAAGAGAATTTCAGCTTCATACATTTTGGGTTCCGCTTACCTATGACTCATTCATGTCAGACAATCTAGTAGGTAATTGAATACGTGAGCCCAGCTACAATATAAAGATCCAGCTGATTATGGGGTATGTCCTGTAGACTAAGTGAACGAAATCAATTTTCAGTCTCTCCTCTAAATTTTTGGACCACTTCTCTATTCTGGCATCATTTCATTACCTTCTCCAATATTCTGTCTGCCAAAACCATGTCACAAAGTGTAAAGCTTGGCTCTTAGAGGTAGAATAAATAACTCCACTATTTCCCAGGTATTTGACTTTGGAATAATGATTTTAATTTGAAGTCTGCAATCTTAATCTCCAAAGGGTGTGATAAGGATCAAATGTCAGTGTGGGAGAGAGCATGTAGCACAGTGTCTGAAAATAATCAGTGTTCAATACAGCTCATTTTCTCCACCACCTTTTTGTATCTTCTGGTTTTTCAGCTGTTAGTTGAGGTGAGTTAAACATCCTGGCAGGATATTTTAATTAATTTGTTGAGAGTGACTGTGTCAATATTTGTTAGGAACAGGACATTGAAACATTTGTGGTCACACATTCTACTTACACGTTATTATTGCAAGAAAGATGAATTCTCTTTTAGGTTTGTTAGTTTTTTTCTCCCCTTTATCCTAAATTCGCAAAAAGATCTCTCATTATAGCTATGAATTAGTTAAAATTTGGAGACTGTCAAACAAACACATTCATTTCTCCAGGCATGGTTATTTTAGCATCTGCATCTAACAGTTCCAGTGCCTGAAATCTTTTTGGTTCTACTTCCCTTACAGTTTTCAACTGGTTTTCACTTACAAACTCAAATTTCTTGTGTTTTCGATTACTTTTTAATATATGTTAAATATTGCATGTGAAAAAGTACAAGAATGATTTGAGGCATATTATGAAGGTATTCTCTCCATAGAACATCCTTTGCTTCTGCTAGGTACCAGAGAGCGTTTCCAGTCTGCAACTAGTGAAGCCAAGTTTAAGTTTTGAGATTTCTTGATTCAAAAATAGTCAAACCAGTCAGGGCCCTTAAATTTGGCTCCAAATTCCATGTAATCAGAAGCTCTCACACTTCTGATTTCCAGCACTTTGGGAGCCCCAGCTTATGGTAGAGATGGTTCTCTGTTAACCTGGTTGTGAATGCTAACTTATGCCTCTGTCACCTCAGCAAATGGACAAAATTGGGAGCCTAATACTAATAGTGTCAGCAAATGTTCTCAGGGCAAAAGTGGCTTTAATGCTTGCTTATCAATCTGGGTCTGTGTTGTCCCTTCACTTTTGGCATGGCTCTTCCTGACTGTGTTTTCATTTCCAAATGCTTTTAGGAAGCTAACATTTTTTAAATAGTTCATTTTTATTGTATTTTTATTACAGTTATGCCCCACACACTTCCACCTCTCCTCACACGCTCCCCACACATTTATCACACTGTTATCTGTGTCCCTGAGTTCTCTTTCTCCTTGGCTCCTTCCTTCCAGCCGACCAACGCCCGCCCCCTGCAGAGATTCCAGCCTGCTCTCCATCTCTGAGTCTGTCTCCATTTTGCTTTATTAGTTCAGTTTGTTCATGAGATTCCACATATGAGTGAGATCATATGGTATTTGTCTTTCTCTGACTGGTTTATTTCACTTAGATAATGCTCTCCAGGTCCATCCATGCTGTCGCAAAGGGTAAAAATGTTTTTCTGTTATATGGCCTGGTAGTATTTCATTGTGTACACATATCACAGCTTTTTTATTGCCTTATCTACTGATAGGCACTTGGGCTGCTTCCAAATCTTGGTGATTGTAAATAACGCTGCAATGCACATAGCAGTGCATATGTTCTTTCAAATTAGTGTTTTGGGATTCTTTGGATACATTCCCAGAAGTAGAATCTCTGGGTCATACGGTAGTTCCATTTTCAATTTTGTGAGATAACTCCACACTGCATTCCATAGTGGCTGCATCAATCTGCATTCCCACCAAGAGTGTGGGAGGGTTCCCCTTTCTCCACGTGCTCACCAGCACTTGTTGTTTGAAAACATATGCAGCGAAATCTCAAATATTGTTCCTAGCAATATTTTTCTGATATATGTCCTAAGGCAAGGGAAACCAAAGGAAAAAAAATAAACAAATTAGACTACATAAAACTAAAAAGTTTTTGCACAGCAAAGGACATCATCAACCAAATGAAAAGAATATCAATGAGAAGATATTCATTGATACATTTGATGGTTAATATCCAAAATTTATAAAGAACTTATAACACTCAATTCCAAAAAAACAAACAACCCAATTAAGAAATGAGCAAAGGACTTGAATGGACACTTCTCCAAAGAGGACATACAGATGGTCAATGAAAAGAAGCTCAATATCACTCACGAAGCATCAGAGAAATTCACATTAAAACCACAATGAGATATCACCTCACGTCTGTCAGAATGGCTATCATCAATAAATTATTTTTTTTAATTAAGTAAAAATGTTTTGCCTAGCCATGTATTTCTGTAAAGTAACATGGTTTATCAGAATAGCTTAGCTGACCAGATGGAAACAATTTCCTTTTTTAGATTTTTTTAACTATGTAAAAAATGGGGGAGGGGTAGGTAATAATAAGAATTTCAGCATCTCTGTGAAATTTGTTGACTTAATATAATTTTTCTTGCAAATAAAATCTCTATTTTGATAACTCTGTAACAGGAGAGTTAGGCAGATTAGAGCTATGTGGTGTCTTGGGTGTCTGCAGGGATGTCGTATATGGGGAGGAGGGTTACTCCATAACTAAACTTGAGATGCGTTCAAGTGAGCTTTTAGACCCCTGGTCGTGGCATTTGGCTGCTCTGTTCTATTCAGTCTCCTCTGGCACTATAGCAACCTTTCGTCTGCTTGTCTCCACTGTTCTGACTTCCTCATCTTCACTACCCTGTCATGACTCTTCGGTTCGCTTTTCTTGTTCTCTCCTCAGATCCTCTTTGTTATTCAAGTCTTTCTCTTCATGCTGCCTGCGGTGGCTTTCTGATGATGACTCCCTCAGCCATTTCCTCAGTTATTTTTCCTGTTTGCCTGTGATACTTGAATTATTTTTCTATACTAATTCAGGTGCTTTTCCTCTTTTTTTTTATTCCTTCAGAGATACTTTCTTTTTTGGAGATGGGAAAGAGAGGGAAAGGACAAGGTAACTTAAAAGATGTCCTGTATAAGATGATGAAGGACACCCGTGTCTACGAGTTGCCTTTCACTTCAACATGTCTCCCATTTCCATCAACTCACCCACAGTAAAATTCATTACAATGTTTAATTGACCTTTTTGAACACTGTTGCAGAAACATCCATTTAGACATTTCAGTTTTTGCATAACATCATTACTAAATGTACATTATATTATTGCTAGTTAGTGTCAGCTAGCTGGACTCTTTCTACCAAAATTCCTTCTTACTCCCAGTCTCTTATGTCAGTAGTACCTACAAACCTAATCCATGCAGCTACAAATAAAACACCTCCATTTTCCAGGCCTTCCCTTACAAACAACAATGACAGAGAAGAAATGAGATCCACTCAAAGCATCTCGATTTCCTAGGGGGACTCTGTTCTCCTAACCATTAAAACATACTATCCATGTTTCTTTCTTTATTTGAATAGATATAGAATATAGAATAGATTATTTCTTCCTCAGACTGAACCCCCTTCACCAGCTGCATGAGACAGTCAATGAGTGAACTGATGATCCTAACTCCACAATAAAGTTGTCTTTACTGAAGCAATGCCAGACAGGCGGGGTCATGGGTACAGAAAGAATCTAGCTCTGGAATTTACAAACATGGGTGCTGGTCTTGACTGTTACCAGATGTGACCTGGGCAAATTACTTCATCGTTTCTGTCTCAGTTTCTTTTTTTATAACGTGAAGTAGCTTGCTGAACTGTTAGTAAACATTCTTGAAAATAATAATAATGCTACAAAACCTTTATTGACATAATAATTTATTAAAACATTCAGCAAAGTGTCATACATGAGTTATTAGGATTACTTAATTTATCCTCTTAAAAACCCAATAGAGTAAGGACTGTTACTATTATCCATGTTTTATGAATGAAGAAACTAAAACTGAGAGATGATGTGATTTCCCAAATGTCATAGTGTCACTGTAGGTGAAAGCTGGGTTTCAAAGCCAACTGTTTGACCCTAAAGCCTTTGTATTTCACTCTCTCATCCACTCAGCATGACTCAGGGCCACTTCCTTTCCTCCCCTCAAGAACGCATAACAGCGCTTACCAAAATGTCACCTAAAGAGAAAATAATGTGTAAATCAGAATGCTAACTATATGAGCAATATGCAGAGGTATTCGGGAAATTTGTCAGTTTTCCTTTTCTTCCCAGGGAAGAAAATATGCCTTCAGGAGAAAACCTAACTGTTAGAAAAACGCCACCAACCACCAGCAGTTGTGACAATATGGTCTTTCCTGTCAAGTAGGCTTTTGAATTAGAGACTCAGAGCCTAGTCATTGTTAAGTAGCAGGGAGTCCAGCTGCCTGGCCTCTTTCCTTAAATTTGTAACTATGTATATTCACTGTTATTCACTGAAAGCCAATTAGTATTTGCAACAGGAAGAGTCTTCCTGGAAGAACAAGTTTCTAACTGGATAATTGGTCAAAAGAACTCAATGTCCTTCCTAAATTTTATGCTGCTTGCTTTGACTAAGAAAGTTAAGTGAATAACTCTTACTAACAACAAATTATATTTCCTTCTACATCTCTTAAGGTTTATAATCCAAGAATCACCAAGAAATTGACACTTTAACATTGATTCTTTCCTATAAATATCTATTTTTGCCAGGGGTTAAGGAAATGGAGCTTTAGACAAAAGGAGACACTCTTGAAGGCAGAGGCAAAAAATGACTAAGAATGGAACGGAGAAGCCCAAAGTGGATAGTGATTCATTGCCCTAAACGTCAGCAGGACAGTGAATAATGACTGACTGGCTGAGGAAATATAAAGTCTTTAAGATCATAATTTGGGCCTAAAAACAAATGAAAAACAAAAAAATCTCTTATTCGAGATTGGTGGCTCAGTTGGGAGTAAAACACACCATGATGCCCTTTGCCGGGACAAAGCCAGTGAGATGACCAGAGACAGGAAATGATGTATCAATTAGAAAAAGAGTAGTAAAACTAAGGTATACTTGACTCTGTACTTCTAAACTGAGGATAAATTAAAAAACGCCAGCTATTCCTCAAAAGACATAGCCTGCTAATTTGAGTGACCTTCGATCTTGTTGCTCAAATACATTAATAGTTCATTCTTCCCTGGTCTTCAAATTGCTCCTTATATTTCACGCTCCCTGAGAAGAGCTCAGTGATTGGGAGAGAGGGTAGCATGACTGTTATCTCTTGCCCTGTTAAAGTTTGTCATATTTTATCCCTTGGGAAAAACTCTGTTGGTTCCTTGTAGTTTTCTAAAGGAGTAAATCTATGCAACTACGCAGAATGCAATGTAACTGGAAGGTTTAGGTTTTTATTAATATAGTACCATAGTCAAAAATTTCTAGAAGAAATGGCTATAGGAAGTCAGAATAGTCAAACCTTTTAATCCTATTCTGTAATTGTTACTGTTGTCTATGTTTTGTATAGAAAGTTTTTTTTCATGCTGTTCAGCAGCTAATAGTTACTTGCATGAGAGGCTCATGAATATTCAAATATGATGGGGACAATTTCCTTTCCTTTAAGGGCTCTTGACTAATGACTTAGACAATGAAGTTAGTGAATCATATGCCAGTGAATTCTAATCAGATGTTCCCGGGGGTGAAATATCAAACATAGTCTTGTTTGTTACAAAGCATTGACTCAAAGTAAAAAGAAATAAAGATATATACAAAATTGGCCTTGTTCATTCCTTTGAGTGATCTGAGAACCTTCTGGGCAGCTACAGGACAAAGTTGTAGGGTAATCTTGGATGATAGTCTTATAAATTCAAGAATCATACATTATCATTCCGAGCAGCAGCCAGCCACTCATTTACTTGATAAGTATTTTTTGAGAACTACTCCATACTGTGCCCTGTTCTATGCTTTTGGGTTATAATAGTAATCAGAACAGTCAAGGTCCAGGTTATCAGGGAATGTATAGTCAAGCGGAAAAGACAGAAAATAAAGACAAATAAGCAAGAAACATATTAGACAATTGCAAGTGCTGCATAGACAATTGAAAGAGAGTGATAAACAGTGATTTGGAAGCTACTTGAGACTAGGATAGCAAAGGCCTCCTGGAGGAGGTGATATTTAAGATAAGACTTGAATGTCATGCAGACCCTGATATACAAAGATTAGGCAGCAACAGTATCTGATTGGAGAGAACAACTAATAGACCTGTTTGTTTTCTCTGATTAAAAATTAAGACCCTAAAGAGAGAACAAACCTTATATAGGAGGTAACAGAATAATATGATTGCAGCATATGATAGGGAAGATCAGTATGTTCTTTTTAAGTGAGAACAAAAAATTATTGGCCTGTCTCTAGCCCAAAACTCAACATTAATATTTTCATTGGACTTCTTTTCTTTCTTACAGGAAGACTTAGATTGCAGTAATTGGAGTGGAATTCAGCTGAATAGCCTAAAAGGAAAAGTGTGTGTGGGTGTGTGTGTGTGTGTGTGTGTGTGTGTGTGTGTGTGTAGGATGGGGTATCATGCAAAATGGCAGTGTGGCTAAACGATACCTTCCTCAAAACTCCTATGTTGAATTTCTGAACCCAGTAACTCAGAATGTGACTGTATTTGGAGATGGGCCCTTTAAACAGATAACTAAAGTGAAATGAGGTCATTAGGGTGGACCTCAATCCAGTATGACAGGTGCCCTAATAAGAAGAGATTAGGACATAGACAGGTACAGAACAAAGACCATGTGAAAGTGCAGACAGAAGGTGGACATCTATACCAGGTCTAGGAAGAAATCACCCTTGCTAACACCTAGGTCATGGACTTCTAGCCTCCAGAATTGTGAGAAAGTAAATTTCTGTTGCTTACGCCATTCAGTCTGTGCTAATTGGTTATGGCAGCTTTAGCTACCTAGCACCAATAGCTATCAACTTTCTTTACACACAAGATAACTAAGTAAGGAAACTCAGCCAAAGAGTAAATCACAAGCTGGAAGATTGGAATTCCTTCACTTCCTTTTTTGCCCCTCACAGAATGCTGTCCTTTCTAGAATACGCACCTCTACACCTAAAGATTTCCTGGGATGTCAGTCATGCTTACATGGTATCTTGTTCATCGTGCCTACTTGTCATAGTGTTGCAGGGCAAGTCATGCATGAGGCCAATTGGTGCATCATTTTATGATCCTCATATTTTGGTATCAACATAATATGTTTAATAAAATAAAGTCCTTCCCTCTTGTACTAAATTGGTTGAAAATATAGATAATTTTTCACCAGACTTAGTATGCTTCGAATGGTCTGATTTAAATTTAGGCTACATATGTTCCTTTCACAATTTTCCCCCATTATCCCCCTTGCCCCTCCCCTCTGGTCACTGTCAGTTTGTTCTTTATTTCATTGTCTCTGGTTATATTTTACTTGCTTGTTTGTTTTGTTGATTAAGTTTTACTTATAGGTGAGATCATATGGTATTTGTCAAGTAACATGTATAAAGGACACATGGACAAAGCCAAAGGGGGTAGGATCAAAAGTCGGTGGCAGGGAGGGATGAGGCAGGGGGGAGTGGTGGTGGGGAAATGGAGACAACTGTACTTTAACAACAATAAAAATAAATAAATAAAAATCAATTTAGGCTACATAAAGAATCAACCTGAGGAACAGGGCCCTCACCTAGTTTAATGTTTTTCAATACAGTGAGAGAAATGTGTGAGTGGCAAGAGACACATCACATGCATTAAAGTCTCAATGCATAGAAAAAAACAAAGTGATTTAAAATATTAGATAAAATATGAGATAAAAATCTCATGGATCAACATTCTGAAATATATAAGCATTGATTTTTCTGTCAATCTACTTTTTGTATAAGCACAGGACTTTACTAGAAGTGAATGATATGCCTGTGCAGTGCATGAATAAATTATTATACTTTATCTTCCATCTGCTTGCAAATATTAGTGTTTTATATAACATTATAAATAGTACATTTTACCTAGGATTTTGCAAATATTACAAAAGCCCCACTTTCCTGTATCGTTTCTTTAACAATTTGATCTATTGTTACCAAAATCTCTTCCTCAGTAGGGCATCCACCTCTATGCCTTGGAGGAGAAGAGAGTCCACATTGTTTTGTGCTTTGTGACCACGGCAAATAATTGTGTAACAGGACAGAGCCGGGCAGGACAATATAAAAAGGGCTCAATGGAGGAATAGTGGATAAAATACAAGAGCAGCGCAGAAACAGCAGAGTACAGCCCTGGCTGGTGTGCTTCAGTGAATCGAGTGCCAGCCTGTGAACCAAAGGGTCACTGGTTTGATTCCCAGTCAGGGCACATACCTGGGTTGTGGGCCAGGTTCCCTGTAGGGGGTGTTTGAGAAGCAACCACACATTGATGTTTTTCTCCCTCTCTTTCTCTTTCCCTTCCCCTCTCTCTAAAAATAAATAAAATCTGTAAAAAAAAAAAGAAATAGCATAGTATAATTCTCGATGGTTTTTACCCATATTTTTTATTTTCAAATTAATAATTTGTTTTGATGCTAAATCTATGCAAGATTCTCAAAAGGTCGAGAGTTAAATACTATGACCTTTTCCTTAGTTGATGCTGAGATATGAGAAATTTAAAATCCTTTCATGATTCCTACATTTTTTCTCTTAGATTCTGAGAGCCTGAGAAGGGTCAGCCCAAGAAATTATTAATAAAGCACTTGATGTTGACAAGCGAGCGAGATCAGCTCTTTTGGAAGTAGCTGGTTAATTTATATCTCAGTAGACTTCAAAGAAAGGCCTAAGTGACTTCCTTGTAATACAATAGATAGGATCAATTATAACCTGGCAGATTCTGAGTATGAAAAGAGATAGGGAAACCTTTGGTTTCAATCCAATTTAACTTGACCTTCCTAGTAATGAACTTTTTTTCAGAAAAGTCTTTTACTGAAAGAAAGAAGTGTAATGGAGGCATTTTCTAAAATCAGGATATATTAAAATCATTGAAGCTACATTGAGATAACAGTTAGAAAATACTTATTGAGCTTTTTCTGCGCTTCAGGATCAAACTGCATTTCCAATCTAGTTTCATTATGACATTTTAAGCTTGGATCTCTTCCTTTTATTCTCTGTTTCTCTGTTTCTCTCTCCTCTCTCTCTCTCTCTTTTAAAACAGCCTTATGGGATAAGTGCCCTTGAATGTGTTGCACATACATGAAGGGTATAATTTGATCACTTTTTACATGTCATATGACCCACAAAACCATCACCACAATCAAGATAAGAACATCACTCTCCAACTGTTCCCATTTAAAAATCTCTCCTTCCTCCCTTCCTTGGCCTTCCCTGAATTAGTCCTCAAACTGCATTCAGCATCTATGCACTAAGCAGTGTAATGAAGCAAAAGTGCTGGTGGGAACAGGAGGCTGCCTTTAATCCTTTATGTATTATCATTTGTCAGACTGGGCAACTTTAACCAAGTAATGGAATATTTCCGTGACTCAGTTTTCCTATCTCCGAATAAGGGAATTGAGTTAAAATAATGTAATCTTCTCCTTCTGATGAAATGTTTTCTGATCCCCTAATTCTAATATGACCAAAGATGCAGTGTCAGATAATCAGTGAAATTATCAGTAGTAAGTCTTTTAGGAGGAAAAGATATTTTTGAAAGGGATGTCTTGCCTCATCACTTCTCCCATTAGCCCATGTCAATGTCCTATCATTTTACCTGTCTACATGACT
>VMDR010014336.1:0-23706 GCA_007922815.1 Macrotus californicus | reverse complement strand
AGAACGCCCTTCATGAAATAGAGCTACTTTTACACTGAAGTGCAGTTCATTCATGAGGGCAGCATATATATTTAATTCTTTCCTTTAGTTGCCAATTTTCAGAGTAAGGAGTTTGTGGCCTAGTTACTTACTTACTTTATTTATTTATTTTCATTTTGTAGTAAGACATATTGTTTATTTTGAAACTCAAATATTTAAAAAAATATTTTATTGTTTATGCTATTACAGTTGTCCCAATTTTTCCCCCTTTGCCTCCTCCACCCAGTCCAGTCCCCGCTCCCACAGTCCATCCCCACATCCACGTCCATGGGCCACACATACATGTTCTTTGACCAGTCTCTTCCCCCTCCTTCAACCAGTCCCCACCTCTCCCTTTCCACGTTTCTATGCCTCTGATTCTGTTTTGCTCATTAGTTCGATTTGTTCACTAGATTCCACAAATGAATGAAATCATATGGTATTTGTCTTTCACTGATTCACTTATTTCACTTAGCGTACTTTTCAGGTCCTCCATGCTGTCACAAAAGGCAAGAGTTCCTTCTTTTTTATGGCCGTGGAATATTCCACTGTGCAAATGTACCACAGCTTTTTTGTTCACTCATCTACAGATGGGCACTTAGACTGTTTTCAGATCTTGGCTACTGTGAATAATGCTGCTATGAACATAAGGGTGCATATGTTCTTCTGAATTGATGTTTCAGGATTCTTAGGATATATTCCCAGAAATGGAATCGCTGGATCAAAAGGCAGTTCCATTTTTAATTTTTTTGAGGAAACTCTATGTTGTTTTCCACAATGGCTGCACCGGTCTGCATTCCCACCAACAGTGCACTAGGGTTTCCTTTTCTCCACAACCTCACCAGCACTTGTTTGTTGATTTGTTGATGATGGCCATTCTGACAGGTATGAGGTGATATCTTATTATGGTTTTAATCTGAATTTCCCTGATGGCTAGCGATATTGAATATTTTTTCACATGTCTATGGGCCCTCTGTATGTCCTCCTTTGGAGAAGTGTCAGTTCAGGTCCTTTGCCCATTTTTTAATTGGGTTGTTTGTTTTCCTGGTGTTGAGTTGTATGAGTTCTTTACATTTTGCAAATTAAACTCTTACACAGTGTATCATTGGTAAATGTATATTCCCTCATACAGTGTGTTCCCTTTTCACTCTGATGATGGTTTCTTTAGGTGTGCATAAACTTTTCAATGTGATGTAGTCTAATTTGTTTATTTTTGCTTTTGTTTCCCTTGCTCCAAGAGATATATTGGCAAAAATATTGCTCTATGAGACATCTGAAATTTTACTGCCTATGCTCTCCTCTAAGATTTTATGGCATTATAACTTATATTTAAGTCTTTTATCCATTTTGAATTCATTCTGGTGTATGGTGTAAGCTGTGGTCTAGTTTAATTTTTTTGCATGTACCAGTCCAGTTTTCCCAGCACCATTTATTGAAGAGACCATCTTTACTCCATTGTATGTTCTTGCCTCCTTTGTCAACTATTAATCGACCATAAAGGTGTGGGTTCATTTCTGGGCTCTATTTTCTGTTCCATTGATCCATATGTCTGTTCTTACGCCAGTGCCATGTGGCCTAGTTACTTTAATGTTGTCTGATTAGAAATGGTTGTTCTCTTTCCTGACTCCCTTCCTTTCTTTTGTCCTTCTTTCTGGTGACAGGCTTTGATCTTTATTTTTAGATGCATATGAAGTCATGGATTTTAAATGTATTAAATAGGGTTGAATCCTTGCTGTGATTCTAATTTGAACAAACCAATGGTACAAAATTATTTTGGACCATCAGGGAAATCTGACTGTAGACTGAGCATTAGATAATAACAAAGACTTATTAATATTTTTGTCA
Organism: Macrotus californicus; assembly: GCA_007922815.1. Lineage (NCBI taxonomy): Eukaryota > Metazoa > Chordata > Mammalia > Chiroptera > Phyllostomidae > Macrotus > Macrotus californicus. Next base: position 21,843 of record VMDR010014336.1, on the reverse strand, counting down.
GCTCTGATAATAATGTCACATAAAAATGTCTAATTTAAAAAGGAGATTTGTACTGGGAAGGTATATATGATACTTGGGATTTGCCTTAATTTCCTCAGCAAAGGAAACAGGAGAGAGAGGGAGAGAAAAGCAAATATGGTAAAATGTTTACAGTTTATACATATGAGGGAAATGGAGATAGGCATTTATCATACCCTTTTTGGTGTATTATTATAAGTTTTCATACCATTTTTTGAAGCTTAGATTTAAAAAAATGAGCTGGATTTGTGTTAATAAGGAAAGATTACCATGACAAATTATGGGTGAAAAATAAAGAGGTGCAAATAAAAAAGAGGGGTAAATGTGGAATTAGTGTTTGTGTGTGTTTAGATGTAGCCAACAAGAAACAATCTGCTCAAAATTTATCCCTCATTCTGATCGTGGCGGGTGGTTTGACATCCAGGCGTCCAGCAGATGGAGCTCTGTGCCCATTTTATGTAGTGAAGTACCGTGCCCGAGGCTTTCTGCTTCTTGAGCTTTCCACAGTGTCAAAATCAACACTTCGCATCTTTATAATTACCATCTGCCTTTAGAAACAACCCAACTGTGCTTTTGGATTTAGTCTTTGTCTTCTCCAATTGTGGCTGGGGTCTTGGGGTCTAATTCTGTAACAGGCGTCACCTGGAATTGGGACCAAGTGTGATACAGTGCAGAGTTCTGAACTTGGGTGACTTGGGCAAGTTGTTGAGCCTCAGGTTCCTGGTCCGTCGACTAAGGTTGTTGGGCCAGATGATCATCGAGATCCATTCCTTTGCTCACATTCTGTGAATCTGGGGTTCTGCTTCCAATTTTCATCCTTCCCCTGGCGAGGTGACATAAAAGGCACCACAGAAGTGTCTTTAATAAAGCTGAGTTAGAGAGAGGATAGTGAGCCAGATGACCTGATGACAGAGAGAGGCAACAATTGAGAGAGAGGAAGGGGAAGCAGCAATGAAAGGGAGAAGGCAGTGGAAGCCTCAGGGTTAGGTCTTGAACCTTAGGCAGACGAGCTATGGCTTTGTTTAGTTAGTGAGTGGTAGAAAAGAGATTCAAGACCATTTCTGCTTCGAATCCCCATGGCCTTTCACTACAGCACGAAGGCCCCCACCTCCAGGTCATGCAGGTTTGGAAAGAGAACTAAGCAGTGGGGACAGTGGGGCAACAGCTGCTGCATCCAGCTGTCCCTAGCTCTACTTCCCTCTGGAGCCCCAGCAGGTCAGTTTCCACCGCCTCCTCCGGGTCGTCTACCATCAACCCTCATCCAGCATCTAGGCCCCTCTCAGGCATAGAATAGCTCAGGTTTAATATTCAACTACCTCTGTTGAATTGTGGTCCTCCCTTTGACTTTTTCTTCTTCTCTCATTTGTACTATTGTTGATATGGAATATCTTAACAGATTAAACTGCCGTGTACCAGTTAAGAGATGGCAGGTTTAAAACGAAGCGGAAGGATTCCTGTGGGATGTTGGTAGTGTGGAGGTGGCCGCCTGCCTGTATGGGGTGGTAATTGGTGTCTCAGAGCAAGCTAGGCAGTGTCCTGAAAAATTTGAAAACTTGTCTACACATTTCACTGATCACACTAGATTTCACTTTCTCAACTTCTATAATGTTTATCTGCAAAACTCGTAGTAATATTTTAAAAATATTGTTTATCTTTTCATGTTTGTCTCATGTCACCAGCTCCTCGGTGTGCACCTGGGGATGGAAACCCTATCTTGTTTATGTCTACTGTGCCATTCTGTACAGTTTTTGCACACTGCAATGCATTTCATTTCCGGCTTGTTTAAAAAAACAAGCATACGTGGATTTATTTGTCTCTCCGTTTATTTTAGCATGCTTTTCCAGCTGTGAGAGTCACTTTAAATTCCCCATTACTTTAGGGTTGATCTCAGTTTGAATATTCAATTCCTTGACTCTTTCCCTCCATAATTTTTACTTTTTGCCTTTTAAACATTTTGCAGCTTTCCCTAATTTTCTTCCCATGAATAAATTGGAAATTAAGGGGTAGAACCAATTCATTTTTTTTTTTTTTGCTGCTTGTAACTGGTGGAGCTTGTAGGGTTGATGTAGAGGGGAAGATTGGAGGAAGAGACGGCAGCTGTTGAAAATAAGTTTCTGAAAAATTTGGGTTTGTTATTCATGTTCTTTTCTATGCTGGCTGAATAAGTAAGGATTTTAAAAATGGAGCTAGCATTTTGTGATTCTATTATTTTGCATTGTACATCAGGGCATATCTCCATGTAAATGCAGAAGGTGTCACACTTTTGTTGTCATTCTTCATTGAAAGAAGAGACCCAACTCTGGGCCATATCCTAGAATGTGCACTTGCCTCACTGAGCACCCTGCATCTTAATGGGTGGGCAGGGTGATCTGCACTGTTCAGAATGGGTCAGCAGGCTAGCTAGAAAAGGAGGCAGTTGGCTAGAAGCCATCTGTGTGGTATTAAATTCTGGTTGCCGTGTTTTGAATCTGTGTGGCAAGTTATTTTGTAAAGGTTCCCGCTAAGTGGCAGTCAGAGGCTCAGAAAGGTGCTTCATGGATTTAGCACTGGTGGGATCTTGGACGTTGGACATTGCAGCTGGGGAGCCAGGACACTGAATACTGGGTGATGGGTGTCTGTCCTATTTCTTTTCCACTCAACAAATATTTGCATAATTATGAAATCCAACAAGAATTGGCTCCTTCTAGCACATTGGGAATAGGCTGTCTCTTACCCTTTCCTGAGTCACTTCTTTAAACTTGGAAACATGGCTGCCTGCTCAAGGCTGTGTCTGGAGTACATTTTACTGATGGTTTTGGAGCCACAGAACAGTGTCTCAGAGCACATAGCCACAAAGAAGTGAATTCTGAAATTGAACATTAACTACGCTGTCTTCTGCTCACTCATTTTCCCCTGGTAGCCTTTCTCCACAGACCCCTCACCTGCTACCCTATTTCTTGTTCTTCCCTCATCTCTCTCCTCATTTCTTTGGAGCTCCTCCTCCTCCTATTTCTGGGTTGTGACCTGGAACTCCAAATGCTTTCTATTATGCAGAGCAGTTTCATTCTCCTTGATGCCCACTTTCCAGGAGGTCAACTTTCTTGGAGAAAATGGTGCAGTGAAGTGCTTTGTTAAATAAAACCCCATTTTCCCCACAGAAAAATGTAGAGAGGTAGAAGTTGTTGCAGTTAGTTGAGTTGCATGAGTGTCTGTGTGTGTGCACATGCACACATGTGTGCATGTTTTCACTCTGCTGCACCTGCTATGTACAAGCCTTATGATAGATATTTTAGGGAATCATTTTCTAAACTTTTTGGAAAGATATGTAAAAACTACAATAAGGAATATATTCTACATCTATAAATACATACACATATTTCATACAACATAACACTTTAAATAACTATGTTCAAGTATTTCATATTCTATTTTATTTATTTTTAAAGTATATTTTATTGATTATGCTATTACAGTTGTCCCATTTTTTTCTCCCCTTTATCCTCCTCTGCCCTGCAATCCCCCTCCCTCTAGCATCCCCCCCCCCCCCTTAGTTCATGTCCATGAGTCATACACATGAGTTCTTTGGCTTCTCCATTTCCTATACTATTCTTAATCTCTCCCTGTCTATTCTGTACCTACCACTTACGCTTCTTATTCCCTGTACTTTTTCCCTCATTTTCTAAATCCTACCCTCTCCTTGCTGGTAACCCTCCATGTGATCTCCATTTCACTGGTTCTGTTCCTGTTGTAGTTGTTTGCTTAGTTTCTTTTTGTTTTTGCTTTTTAGGTTCAGTTAATAATTGTGAGTTTGTTGTCATTTTACTCTTCTGTAGTTTTGATCATCTTATTTTTCTTAGATAAGTCTCTTTAACATTTCATATAATAAGGGCTTGGTGACAATGAACTCCTTTAACTTTATCTTATCTGGGAAGCACTTTATCTGTCTTTCCACTCTAAATGATACCTTTGCTGGACAGAGTCATCTTGGATGTAGGTCCTTGCCTTTCATGACTTTGAATACTTCTTTCCAGCCCCTTCTTTCCTGTAAGATTTTTTTTTGAGCAATCCCCTGACAGTCTTATGTGAACTCCTTTGTAGATAACTGTCTTCTTTTCTCTTGCTGCTTTTAAGATTCTTTCCTTATCTTTGGCTTTGGGTAATATAATTATGATATGCTTGGTGTGTTCCTCCTTGGGTCCAACTTCTTTGGGATTCTCTGAGCTTCCTGGACTTCCTGGAAGTCTGTTTTCTTTGCCAGACTGGGGAAATTTTCCTTCATTATTTTTTCAAATAAGTTTTCAATTTCTTGCTCTTTCTCTTCTTCTGGTACCCCTATGATTCAGATGTTGAAATGTTTAAGGTTGTCCCAGAGGTTCCTAAGCCTCTCCTCATTTTTTTAAAAAATTCTTATTTCTTCATTCTGTTCCAGTTGAATGCTTATTCCTTCCTTTTGTTCCAAATTGTTGGTTTGAGTCCCTGTTTCCTTCCCTTTACTCATGGTTCCCTGTATATTTTTCTTATTTCACTTTGTATAGCTTTCACTTCTTCCTTTATTTTGTGACCATACTCAATCATTTCTGTGATCATCCTGATTACCAGTGTTTTGAACTCTGCATCTGACAGGTTGACTATCTCCTCATTGCTTAATTCTTTTTCTGGAGTTTTGATCTGTTCATTCATTTGGACCATATGTCTTTGTCTGGGCACACCTGTTACATTGTAAGGGTGGAGCCTTAGGTATTTGCCAGGGTAGGGCAACCTACTTTGCTGTGTTGAGGCCCTATATGTGGAAAGGGGTCAGAGAGGGAACAATACTGCTTGCTCAGCTCTTCCTCCATTTTTAGTCATGTCCCTTACTTTCCACAAATGAAATAGGACCCTTCTGGTGCTGATTCCTAGGTGGGTGGGTTTGTGCATGTTCTAGGACTCTGTGGGTCCCTCCAACAGACTCTCCTATGAGACTGGGCTTTTCTCCTGCTGCTGCAACCCTCACAGGTTTTTAGAGCCAGAGGTTTTGAGGTTTTCTTTTCCTGCACTGGAACCCTGGATTTTGCAGTTTTTCTCGCTCCCTAGTTGTTCCTCCTGGTTTATCTGCATGCAAATATGGGACCACCTGGTGTGCCAACTGCTACCTTGCCATGTGTCTTCTCTGCCCCAGCTGCCCATCTCTGCCCCTTCTACCCATGAATGTTTCTTCTGTAACTCCTTGGTTGGCAGACTTCTGTACAGTTTGATTTTCTGGCATTTCAGGTTGTTTTTTTGTTTTTAAATTGGTTGTTGTCCTTCTTTTGGTTGTGTGAGGAAGCAAAGTGTATTATTTATGCCTCCATCTTGGCCAGAAGTCCTCTATTTTATTTATTTTAAAAATGCTAGTTCTAACCCTTGAACTTGATTTTTGAACTCCTAGTGAGTCATTATTTGAAGTTCAAAATATTCTAAGATCTGGATTTCTGTTTACAAGAATTTCCACAACAGCTGCATTGCACATTATCAGCTCTCATGCTTTAACTTGGCATGAATAAAATTCCACATCCTGCTTTTAAAAACTAATCCTAAAAAGCTGGCACAGTCCTAAACTTTAGTCACTCTACCTGTATTGTCCTCATGAATCATAACCTAAATCAGCATTTGAAAACTTCAATGGGTGCTTTTATTCTGGAATTTCTCAAGGTAATATTTTAAGACACACATGTTTTAGTATAACATGGCCAAAAATTTGAAAAGTAGAGGCAACAGAAGTGCAATCTGTAACTCCCATCATGTGCTTTGTTGACATTTTGTGGTGTTTCACTGAGCCTTTATTGGTATGCATGTCAAAATTAACTTCTTATTGTGGGCCTTTAAAAAAAAAACCTGTTATTTTTTCTCACATCGCAAGCAAGAATAAGACCCCCCCCCCCTCCACACACACTCACAGAATGGAGGAGAAAAATTTCACTGCTTGACTTTAATATTAAATCTCATTTTTCTCACATCTCTTATGTTTTCACACCCACAGTCTGGCTAATCTATTTTCTAGGCAATTCTCAGCAGCAAGGATGTGAAAGCGATAGCTGGATGGTAATGTGTGAAAAAGCTCTGAGCACAGATCTGAATATATTGGGGAGGGGTTAGAGTAGCCTCAATTGCCAGAAAATTAAAGATGTGTCTTAAATAATAACTTTCACACACCAGCATTTGAGAGTATCTTCCATTACTATTACAATGGTTCAACTGTAAAGTGAAAGAAAATATTAATGTTATTTCTGAGGATAAGTGAGAATTAGGTGAGATTTCTAGTCTTAATTTAAAAATGGAGACCTGAGTTGGAGTTTCTCTAGGATTATGTAATATTATAGCCATATGTCTGGCACTTTTAAAAATGAATAGAACTACTTGCTAGTGACTTATACCCTTGTTTTATAAAATGTTTTTCACTTTTCATTTAGTTGGGACATTTGTCTTATTGATCTTTTATATTAGATATAGAACAGGGATTTTATTTCTGGGGAGTGATGCTTACTACTTGAAGTTCTTGGGGAAAAAATTCAAAGGGGATCCCGATTTTAAGACACATACCTATAAGTTAAGATGGAAGATTATAGTCACAAGTTGACATGATAGAGATAATAATTTTGAAATTATAAAATGATTAATTTAAAAGTTTTACTTAAATTTTCTTCTTCTTGCTCTGTGTCATTTTTAGTCTAAGCTATAAAGCTTACCCTTCTGTGGCAGGAGAAGATGGTACAGTACACATTGAAAGAAAGATACCAGTTCCCTGGGAGTGAGAGATGAGGGAATGAGAGAGGGGGTGAGGAGGAAAGAGGAGAAAGAAGGAGAAGATATATTTAATTTTCTTTATTTTGACTCTCCTCTTTGACATATCAAGAGCCAGGCTAGGTGAACTTGAACATGGAGTTTTAGAACAGTGGTGTAAGAGTAGACAGGAAGAGAGAGTGGGAAAGCCTGCCCCTTTAGGACCCAGGGGTGGTGAGAAAGACAATAGAAGGAAGTAAGAGAAGGGAGACAGCTTTCTTCTCCAGGCTTTCAGCCAGAGCACAGATGATATTTCTAAAATCTGAGGGAATACTACATTTAGAGGTAATATGCTCACCTTCCTATTTGGGACCCCATGAAGGGCACCCATTCTCTATTTGTGGCAACCCAACAGTGCCATCAGATAGCCAGTCTAGCTTGGCCCTCAAGTGTCCCTCAGTTCCCACGTGGCACAGGCATTGAGTTAAGAGTCAGAAAAAGCCTGTCCTGAGCAAACCCACACCATTGCAGGGTCAAGGCGACCTTACAGTTGAAGCTGAGGGTGGAAGACCTGAGCATGGGTGACCACATGGGGGATGTACTATAGACTTAGAATGAGCTATAGCTGTTGAAAGCCAAGAGCAAGGAAGCTAAGTGTTTTAAATTGTAGCACATTAGTAGACAATTTGAAGTATAGTAAGGCTAAAAGTTCAGGAGAGGATAGACATTGAAAAGATAGTTTGTTACTCACAGCTCCCATGGGGTGCAGTGCGCCATGCCATGGGGGACCATACAGGAAAGCAACAGGGCTGGTCAGCAGGAAGAGCGGGAGAGAAGAACTGTGGGCAAGAACGTTTATTGTGGTTTCTGTGGGAAGGAATGGGGTAAACAGGTTTAGGATTTACTAATTTGAATAATTTCAGCAGGCTCTGGGGCTTAGGGACTGTCCTTTGTTGTCCAGTCCCGGCCCTGGGGTGAATAGGGCAGATGTATAATGGTCCAAGTGTAAGAGTCCAGTAAAGGAGGTTGTTGGGAGTGTAGATTTTGGGTTGGCTCATCTGTATTTTAATACCTCCCATTTCTACCCCCAGAAGAACTCCTCCTGAGGAGGAGACAGGTGACAAAGGAGGCACAAAGACAAAGCAAGATGACTTAGACATGTTATAGAATTGTCCAGAGCAAGGTGTTTTGGTATATGCAATAGGGCAGATGTTAAAACGAAAGTTTACAGAAGTTAGAAACATGTTAATGCACTTGGTTAGCATAAGTATTCCACCATATCCTGGCCAAATCAAGGAACAGAGGCCACAGATTTACCACCGCAAATACCAGCAGTGGATACCAGCAGAACGCCCACAGTTGGTCCAGGTCAACCATATCGAGTATGTATGCTGGACCAGCATTCCACAGTGGGACTTGCAAGGGTTGGGCAGTCACAGGGCACGAGGGCCTCTTCACTCTGCCTGCCTGAGGTCATTCATTCACCCATTCATTCAACATCTAATTGTGAACCCAAATGTCAACTTGGAGTGGATAATGTAAATAAGAGAAAAGTCAGGATTAAAATAACCTGAGCATTTTTTACCCAAAGATGGATGATACCTAATAAAGGATTGGTTTATGTATTAGATTGGATGATCTATTAAGTGAAATTAGGCTATTACCTATACATGGGAGCTAATGAGAGAGATCATATCAGTCAGAAACAATACGTTCTATGTTTTTACTGAACAGGAGATTGTGGGTGAATTTGCAGTCTCCCTTCAGTGACTGCATCTCTTTCTCCCAGCCCCTCAATCTGAAGGTCTTTTATGTATTGTTTTGGGAGAGAGCTGGAACTACAGGAAGCTGAAATATGAAACTAGAAAAAGAAGTCTTTCTTCTTTTCTTTCCTCATAAAAGATCATTTTAGAGTTAGGCAGATAATATTCATACCAACTCCCATTGTGTTGTGGGACTCATGGTACCAATTAAATCTCCTAGAGTTCTGTGAGCTTGACCAACCATTGGCCTTCTTTTGAGCAACTACAGGTTTCCCCAAGGCCCTATACACTGAAAAAAGGCTTGAGGGACTCATTCCATTATTAACCAAACAGCAGCCTGCATTTCATTCTCCAGGAATCATTAGTCCCTTTATTACTTGGGTCTGCAAAAGTTGAGCCAATTTTACACAAACACTGAGATTAAAACACTTTACCCCCTTTCTTAATTACCTTCAACAAATACTGAGTGCCTGCGGGCTAGGCATTGTGTTAGGCACTAAAAACACAGGGGTGAAGAAGATACAGACCTACCCTCAAGTTTACAGCCTAATGAAGAAGATTGAAAAGGGCAATTATCAAAATGGTGGCGGAGGTAACTGTTGTATTCCATAAGGTGCATTTTTTGAAACTTCAGAATGGCTTTGTGGAGGAAGGGCTATTTAAGCTGAGTCAGAAAGAGCCAGTAGGAGTTAGCCAGGTGAAGGGTGAAAAGAAGAGGATGAAAGACAGAAGGAGAAAGCCTTTCGTTCACCTGGAGAAGTAGAAGGAGCACCGCTAAAACTTGCAGACTACACTTAACTACTGTGTAAACCGCTTCCATGGGCTATAGTTTTGCCAAAGGATAATAACTTCTTTGAAGAATATTATGAAAATTAATTGAGGTAAGTATTATGGATCTCATGCATATTTCTCTTTTTTCTTCCAACAGTTGATGGAGTTTTTCAGCTTTTATGACATTTTTCCTAATTAAGACATATTAGTAGATTTTATCTCATTTTTTAAGTTATAGCAATTAAAGTTTTTTTTTACTTTGTCATTTCTCTATGAATGCTAAAGTAAACTTCAAGAATAGGGACCAAAGAAGTGAAAAACTTCTTTCACAAGCGATTTGTAGCTGCTAAGACAAGAATGTGTTACATTTGAGGGTTAAATCATCAAAGGACAGAAGAGCTACTCTGCAGAAAGACCAAAACTGACTTATGGGCGGAGCTCATATTTGGCATTCTTGGCATTTCATGACCTAGGAAGACTGTGACAATGAGTCACAGCCCCTTCCCGTCCCAACTGAGATGAAGCTTCAGGGTCCTTCTCAACACCGTGTTCTCCAGGGAGAGACTAAACAAGGAAAGACTTCCTTGGGGAAAGAAAGACTTCCCTTTCTACCCAGAGGAGTCCTTTTCAGATCAGAGTCAGCCTCCGTGGAGGGGCCTTCTGGGTTGGGTCGCTGTGTTTCACCCTTGATCAGATCAATAATTGGAGCAGCATAACAAGAGCTTATAGTATGTAGTGAGAACTTTGTGTGGAAGTTGTAGTCATTTTTCAAAAATTTTTTCTGAAGGCTTATTTTTCTGTTGCCTACTAAATGAAAACCTAATTTACAAATAAAGCCTCAAGCATATTTACTAGGCAGGTGCTTTATCCAGCTAAGCCACAGAGCCAGCTGCCTCAAGCATATTAAAAGAAATTTTGAAAAATTACAATGTTGATATCACACGTCAAATCATGTTTTGTTAGAAGAGAATTTCCTAAGCCAAGATCCTGTTTTTCTTTCTTACTGAACTATTCATTAAGGTAAAAATCCTATAATTGCGTTTTTTGTTTTTGTGTGACTAGAACAGATGGCAAAGTCTTCACAGCCTGACACAGATTTATAACCTGCAATTTCAAAGGTCTGTGGGTCAAAATAATTCAATGATTATTATTCTACTATTTCTCACCAGGCAACTACCAAGAAATTCTATAAAACCAGAAAGTAATAGAAAATCTTGCTAATTGTTTAGAGTCTTCATACTTCTCCTAAGGTCACCCTAAAACAGCTTGTGGTTATTATTTCCAAGTTTATACATTGGGGAACATTCACATGAACAAGTCAGGTCATTCAGAAGAAGTGCTGATAATTTTTTTTTACTCTTGATGGAATTCACCATAATTTAATATTTTTATGTATTGGGAACAAGTATAATATTCCCTATATTATAATATCCTAATGATATGTGCTGAATGTCACCATGTCCCAGAAGTCAGGATTTGCCCGATTCTATTTGCCAGGTCTGGGATATGGCAGGGTGATTTGTAACAGGTGCGCAGTAAAGCACCCATCCTCTGAATAGGTCTTTTCTGTTCAGTGTTATGGTCATCTACATAAGTTGCTCAGGAAAGATTATTTCTAGCTTAAACATTTATAAAAAAAATAGGTAACTTAGCTGTCAAAGCATCATAAAATATAGAACAGAAAAACATGATCTATTAATATAGTAATATTAATCTAAGAATGTAGTAATAATAATCTAGTACTCTTTGGCACTAAACATCTAAATTGGATCTCTGTGTTCATGGATTGAATTTATTAAGTGAGGTTCATTCAAAGGATGATTATGGGGGGATTGCTTTTTGAGGGGAAACAGAAAATATTAGTGTTTTTGTCTTTGGCAAGCATTGTTAATGTCCACCTGATACCCATGAGTTCATTTACATCCCACATCTCCCTTTTTGATTAGGTTGAGGGTGTTTGACTTGATTCTGAACAATGGGATGCAGGGTAACTTGTACATACCTCACATGATCCTTAAGCTCTCTCTTTCCCTTCTGCAGTGTCCTCAGATACCACCTGTTTTAGATGTTTAGACACAATATGGAGAAAGACAACCTGACCTGCTTCAAATTGTGATGAGAATAAGAAATACACTTTCTAGAGGATTTATTAGTTATTGCAGCAAGGCCTAACTTTTTTCTGATTAATATAGGCTCAGTTTCTCCAGAAAATAATCATCTAATTCCATGTTGAGGATATACTTGGTTTTCAGCATTTGATAGTAAGAGTAGGGAGGGATGGGTGAAGAATATTCTCTTGGCTGCAAAGGTGACAAAGGGTTACAGGATTGTGTAGTCCCTCAGTATTACATCACAAGAGTCGCATCACCCCTCCTCTTCAGTCTCATGCTCACCCCACTAACCCCAATGCCTGGCCTTTCCTGTGTCCTGTGGGTTTGTTTCCCTTTGTCCTATATATTTGTAAGCACTCCAACCTCTTCTACTCTTCTAAGTCGGTTACCACTTTTCTCTGTGTTTTCCATTTTTATTTTTCACTCATATTGCTCGCTGGCTATTGACTTCTCTTTGCCCCTGTACATTTATACTGTTTCCCCCTTTATTGATTAGTAAAAGTGAAGAAGAGAGAGATCAGACAAATAAGATTTTAATTAACTATGTTTACTTTGAAGTTTGCTTTTATTTCCAATACTTAGGTTACCGTTTTTGGCCTCAGGTGGGATTTCTTGTTCCAGATGTCATTTCTGGTAACCTTTGTGGCTTCTTAAGGACACACCTATTATTGATCCTCAGGATAAATTTCAGGTATTGAATAAATCCTGACTCCAGAAGGTACATTTCTCTTAGCAATCAGATGTATCCATGTGGAAGGCCACCCTGCTGAGGCTAATGGTCTACAATCATTGAACATCTGCCTATTGGTGCAGCATCTGAGTTCCTTCCACCCCTCCCACTCCTCCTGGCCCATGTCCTAGTAAACCTAACTGAGCACATGATACTTTTCCAAAACTTCTGTGTGCGTGAGACTTCCCCTGCCTAGCATGTCTGCCCCACTCTGTGCACCTGGGGAGTGTGTACTCCGCTATCAAGACCAAGTGGTTCCACTTCTCTTCAGTCTTTGCTGATGACTTGTTTGCTCACATTCTTAGGTAGAGACAGAATTTATTTTCTGTGCCCCAAACTACCTTGCATTTATCTTCAATTTATAGCATTGATTGATCAATCAATTGATTGATTAATTTTTACTGGTCTGCTTTGACTTTGAGGGTAGTGACTTATTTATCTTTGGATCTTAGTGCTTAGAACTGTCCTTGCCACCGAGTAAGCAGTTGAGACATATTTGTTGGAAGTACTCAGCCTATATTTTCTCCATTCATTTGCTGCTTTTGGGTAGAGGAGAGTGTGAAACATCGAGAACCCCAGGCTCTTCGTACTTCTTTTGAGAAGTTCTGGGAAAGAAGAAATTATGACTGCCATAATTTCTTGCAGCTGACAACTTTTCCCTAATTAACTAAAATTTCTCAAGCTGCAGTTTAAACTGCTTTCCTCTGAAAGAGGGATAGATGCGTATTCTAACCCAATATGCTTCTCTATGAGCACATTTTCTTCTCCTTCTGCTTGTCTCCTTTTTTTCTCCTCTTTCTCCTCCTAGTCCTCCTTTTGTTTTTCTGTTATGTAAAATATGTTATTTATTTATTTTAGAGAGAGGGGGAGAAAGGGAGAGAAACATCGATCAGTTGCCTCTCGTAGGTGCCCCTTCTGGTCTGGGGACTGAACCACAACTCAGCCATGTGCCTGACTGGGAATCAAACTAGAGACGTTTCGCTTTGCCGGACGACACTCAACCAACTGAGTCACACCAGTCAGGGCTGTTATTCTTTCCTGAACCTATGAAATAGCATTGTTAAAGAGAGAAATAAAAAGCATAAGCTAGATCTAACTCTTTGGCTGGAGAAATGGCTGTGTGACACAGGCCAGTCATCTGAGCTTTATGCAGTAAAGGGATTACATAGTTTCTCCACTTATGTAGAGAACACCTTTTTCCAGAGTAAATACCCCGAGTGCAGGGGGACATTGTCTCAGCAAGGTGCTAACAGCTTCAGCATGACTGATGTCATCTTCTTTGCTTGAGAACAGTGCCTGAGAGTTCCAGCCAGGGGGACATAATATTGTAGAGCTCAAACTGTGCTAGACCTGAGTCCTGGAGAAATCAGAGTCTCATGACTGTCAGGCTTGTCTTTTAAGTTTTCCAAGGGCTCAGCCTGTCAGAGAATACTTTAGAGAGTACCATTGTTTACAAACAAACAAAAACCCCAAAATAAAACAAAACAACACACCTCCCCACAAACCCCTCCTTGAATGCTAAGTGTATTGTAAGAAGAAAAGATTCTATTTTATCTTTTCTGCTTATTCTTAAGAATTAAAGTTTTACGCAAAAGAGGAAACATGAATATAGCCAGTAACTAAAGCAGAAATCACAAACTCAGATACTTTCAGATGACAGATGTGAGACTTAAAGGTGTGAGACCCCAAGAAATACTACTAGCAAAAGATGGGCTTTGAGGGAACTGGTGAGTTTATGTTCCACCGAAACAACTCAAACTTTTGAAAAAAACGTCTTGTGGGCTATAGCCCACGGTCTGGGGTTTGGTATTTCTGAATTAAGATGATGCTATCAAATCAGGCATATGATTATAAATATTACCTGGGTCAGGTTAAAAACAAAAATAACAGGGCTATCTCAAGAATCTTTAGGAAAAGTTCCTTGGAATTTGCCTATGTATGTATGTATGTATGTATGTATGTATGTATGTATCTATCTATCTATCTATCTATCTATCTATCTACCTACCTACCTACCTATCTACTGTTTCTCTGCTACCCAGATGATACTTATGATTGGGAAATCTTGGGATATTCTGAAATACAATGTATAGCCTAGTGTTCTCTAACCAAATGCAGGCCTACCAGATTAAGGAAGAGTGGAGACTGAAGGACAGATTCACTTAGGATGAATGTTAAGAGAAGGCAGCAAGGTCAGGAAGGACATCCTGAGTAGAGGTTTATGGTTGCTGTGATTGATTTGAAAGGCAGTCAAGGAGAGTGATTAGGGCTATGGTTAGACACTGCATGTGAGCCAGTGGGTTTACTGACATTTCCACAGTCACAGGGACTGATTTGAAGTGCTTGGAACAAGATGCATGGAAATACCTTGAAATGCATTTTGTCCCCACAGGAAACTTATGGTTGGGACAGGGAAATGGAGGCTTCTGCTGATAGACCAACTGCTTTTTAGAACGCCTCAACTGTCATGAGGTCTGCTTGCCATTTTTCTGGATCAAAACATTCCAGAAGTTATATAATTTTTATTTTTCATTTATAAAGGTCATTGGCAGTAGATTACTTGTCCTGCCAACTTCTGAAGGCAAAATAAAATGACAGCATTAAAAACCAATGGTTCTCTCTGTGCCTTACTGAAATGTCATGTAGGTGCCAAGATGAATGAAAAATGCTTCACTACCACTTGGTGTATTGAAGGCAGGACAATTGTCAGCTATACTTGCATGTCACTTTGCTGCAGAAAAATAAAGTAAGCTCATGATAAATGGAAGACTCAGAGAAATGTAGTGTGGTAAATAAAAACATTGAAGAAAACCCTCTCTTTCTAAATTTCATAGATACGGTACATAAATACAGACATTGGCTGATCAAATTTGAAAATCTCAACATTTTGTCTTGAAAACAATATAAATATTGGATAGTGGAAATAAAGAGAATTACAGAGATTCAAGCTTTGGTTTATTATTATTAAAGACATAGATTATGTTGTTCATAACAACATGGTCAATAATATTTTCATGATTTTGTTAATTATAAGAGCTACTAGTATTGAGCATGAAGTATATATCAGCTATTTTCCCAGTCACTTAAGTATTTTTTCCTCACAGCAGCTGTCAGTGTAGGTATTATTACTTCCACTTTATAAGGGAGAGCTAAGACCCAGAAGAGTAGAGGTGGGTTTGTAATTGTCAGCCTGACCCCAAAGCTTATATATTTTACCAAGTGACTGAAAAATTTCTTAATTGCCTACTATGAGCAGGATACCATGTCAGGTGTCAAAGTAAAAATAAAATCTTGGGTTCTGGCTGGTGTGGTTCAGTTGATTGGAGCATCATCCTACAGACTGAAAGGTTGCAGGTTCGATTCCTGGTCAGGGCACATGCCCAGGTAGTGGTCTCGGTCCCAGGTTTGGGGCATTTACGAGAAGGCAACCAATCAATGTTTCTCTATTACATTGCTGTTTTGTTCTCTCTCTCACTCTCCCTTCATCTTTCTCTAAAAGCAATGAGAAAATGTCCTTGGGTGAAGATTGAAAAAAAAAAGATTCTGAGAGTATGAGTATGAGTGGTGATAACTAACAACCCAAAGTGTCATAAAAAAGGTGAAAGCAGGAAAAACAATAAGTGACAGACTTCATTGACCCAATCAGGAGGAAAAGGCAAGATTTCAACAAGTGAGACAAGAGGTGTGAGTGGAGCTGTGATGTTGTTTTTGAGAATGAACCTGACTTCAGTGGGAGAATGGATTTTTCCTTTCGGAGCAGACGAGTGGGGAGATGCCTGAGACATATCCTTCCTAGAACCTACTTCCTGTGTCCACGTCATGGGCTGATGATGACCTGGAGAAGTGAAAATATAAGAAAGGTGGTAGAAACATAAAATTATAAGCCTTGTATGCTTTACCTCAGCTTTGTCCAGGAACTATGTCCAAGCAGAAACGGCTGTCCTTTCCTAGTGGCTGTGAGGGAAGGACCTTGTGAAAGTGGAGGCTGTGGACACAGGTGCTTTGGGAGGGCAAGCTGCTGCTAGCCATTACTATTGTTAGGTAAAAACAATATTAGTGAGTATTTACATACCTGTCCCTAAATGTTTAATCAATATTTATTTGTATCCCATCAGTAGAAAGTTTTGTTTTTCTCTAAGGCTCTTTGCTAATCAGAAGAAAGAACTTTCCTGTAACAACAACAAAAAAAGATTTTTTTAACTGTTGATATATAACTTTTAGACTAGAATTAATCTCAAGCAACTAAATTTACTGGAACAATGTCATATAAAATTGTGTTCACCTAAGGTTGTAACCTATATTTTGTTTTACTCATTAACTCTGGTATTAGGTTACTGTGGTATTAATAGCTTTGATAAACAACCTGGATAAAAGCTCTGTGAAAATTTTCTTAAAAATAGGCAGATGGCTGGAAGTGTATTTTGTCCTTGAAAGTTAATTTAAAGGTAAAATACAGGGTTTTATACATTGACTCTCAGCCACAACTCAGAATTAGTTGTCAGGGTGGAATGAACTATAAAGACTTAGGAATGGGGGAGGAATAGGGCGAGTGATTGACTGAGCAGGACAGGCTCTGAGAGAGGTCCCTGCAGGTGGTATCAAGATCTCCACCATACGCCTGAGGTAGAATGAACTGAATCAGGACTTTTGGGTTCTTGTCCTGTCTGCCTAACTGCCCAATGTGGATAAATATTTGGATAAGTTGGATAAAATTGTGGATAGATCTTTTAATATCTTGAAAAGATTTCTAAGATCTGAAGAAGTCCTAAGATGCCACAATTCTTTAATTCTTTCATTTTCTTGGGACTGGTAGAATATATTTGCAGAGTGATAGTTTGGGGTTTGAGAGCAGCTCACTGCCACGAAACTGAGTGGGACTAACTGGTGCTCACAGAGAGTGAGACTAGCTCTGTCCATACTCTCTGACTAATGGCTTCCAAGTAGGTCGGGCAGTCCAAAGAAAGGAAGTAAAGTGGGTTCTCAAAACTCTTAGCATGATTTCTGACTCCTTAGGCAGCAACACTGTTAGTTGTTAGTTATTTTAAATCAAGGTAAGCAAAATGATGCCTTTGGAAAATGTAGTATTGTTATTTTGTCAAACTTAAACCAGTTTTGGGGGGGATTATATTTACCAAAATGACTGTTTCATGTTCAAGTCCAAACACATGTATACTTGGTTTCAATAATTTCAATAATTTTAGGGTCTACTTGTGTCTCAGAGATAGTGTAATACCATATTTCGTTTAATGTTCACTTCCACAGTCTGCTTTTGTCACACTTCCAAGACAGCATTCTAAAGTGACTCAAAGAAATAATCTTTACTCTTGCCTCCTCTGCCAGCTGGCCTCTTTGTAGGTTCCTTAGAAGATACTAAACTGGTAAAAATAAAAGTTTCACTTTGTTAAGTGGTTATCCTATCATCAGAAGATTGAAACAGACTCGAGTCAATTTTCAGACCAATCAGTTGAATTTCCTTGGGTATAAATGGGCCACATGATAGCTCTTTGAGAGTTATAAAACTAAGGAATAATTTGTTTGGTTAAAGTTGCTTTGTTTGCAAAAACAATTGTTTCTTATTATGGTATTTAAGAGTTAAGCTATGTAATTATGACAACATTTGTAGATATGAGAAGTGTTTGTAAAGATGAAGTTTTGCTTACTGGAACAGGAATACTTCCAGGTCACCACAAGTAGAATGCTGAGCATTGTGCATTCAACGTAGGTATTCTTCTCTTTTCTTTTTCCCTTCTTTAGTCAGAACTACCATGCTATGTCTTGTTGAAAAGATGTTCGAAATCTTAATTGTGTTCAACTGGCCTCTTAGAAATGACTTAGGATATTTTTCTTCTAGTGAGAAAAAAGTCAGCATCAAGAATAACTCCTTTCCACTAGTCCCAACCTCCCCCATCCCTCTGGGACAGCTGTAATAGCTTAAACAAAAAAAAAAATTAAAAAAGAATAACTCATTAATTTGTCTCCAACAAGTTCTTCTAGTCATACTATTACATATGTAATGGGAAATGTAAACACTCAGATTCCAAATCTTCTTTGGAGAAAGGATGGGAAATGATATAATGAAGGCAGGGTAAAGGAAATGTATCTATTTCTGATTCTATCAATTTTGAACTAAATTTGCACAATAATGAAATGTAAGAAAGAAATGAAGGAAGCTGAGCAATGAGGGTAAATGCTGCCTATATTAGTCAAGGTCTGATCAGGAAAATGGGAACCACTTTCAATCAGAGAGGAATTAATGAAAGGAGTTGGTGAATAACTTAGAAGGATGGAGGAGCAAATTAGAAATGGGCATGTTACCCAGAGATCAGCTGCCACCCCCATTACTGTCACTGCAGCTGCTGCTGTTGGCATCCTGCTGCTGAAATGCAGCTGTCACTTCCAGGGGTGCCTGCTACCAGGAAGTGAGAAGAGACATTCTAGTTGAGTAGCCAAAGATCATAGGTGAGATGTGTGCAGAGAGACTTAGAAGAGTACTCTGATGATGAACTTGGAAATGAAGATTCTGTATTTCTTGTAAATTATTGAATCAAGGATGTTGTAGCCCATCTTAATAATTTGGAGAGTTGATTGACTTCGATACTATAATCAGTTCGTTCTAGTTCACTTGCACGGAGCAGGTACACTTTGGTTACAAAATGTAAGCCCTATCAAATACCTGATGTCTAATCTTTCCTTGGGGTTTCTCTCTTCACATAATTCAAAGGATAACTCATTGGTTTATGAATTGGTCCTTGTTATTTATCCATTGCAACTGTTCAGGAGACAAGGAACTTCAATACATCTTTGGAGACCAAAACATCTCTGAAGTCCACATAACTGACTGGGCAGTCCTGTCTGCTGGTCGCTTATGACCCCAGTAACTCCCCCATGAAACTCTCTCTTTCTTAGATTTTTCTTTTTTTCTGTTTCATCTTATATATTGGTCCTGAAAAATGGGGGTGTACACCACACACCCCTGCTTACACCATACCTAATATATTGGCATCAGAAACAAATACTATGAAATTGATTTCCTGCTTTCTTATTTTTTTTGAGGTGGCTAAGAGGTAGCTCTATGTAGAACAAAGGAATCAACCATTTAAACTGGTGTGACTAGTTGTGGAGAGCAGGACCAATAAAATGGCATTGGTGCAATCAAGATAGCATAAAGTATATAAAACAAAGTGGAGTCACTCATGTCAACTAAAATGGTTGTCAGTCAGCCATGACACTTTGGTTCAAGAGGGAAACTACCTGAGTCAGAGCAGACACATCTGGCAAGGAGACACACTTAAGATATCTGCACACATGGTCAGAACAGCTATGTCTGCAGAGCAGAACCACCCATAGATAAGTTCTTGGGGAAATTTCCCACTCACCATTAAGGATGTGAAGCATAACAGCTGTGTACCACCCATAGGCTCTTGGGAAAATTTCCGACTTGGCATCAGTGCTACCAAGCCATTTATCAAAAAGACCCAGAAAGGTGAAGTACACCACCCTTGAGGGTATAACTGAGGCAGGCTCCAGACCACTGCTGAGACAGCTGAGAGGCACACACCAGAGTGCTGCTCCACATCACACTGATCTTCCTTGGCATCAGCTGCCAGAGGCTCTGCCCTGCTGGGCTGAGGACTTTATTTGCCCTGCTGCCCACCTGGCTCCAGAGATCCTTCATTGCAAGATGCTGAAGGCTCCCATGCCCACTGTGCTGTCTCCCAGACCTGCAGACTGAGAGTCTGGATCTTGGGTCCATTATCCCTCATTAATTGCTGTACCTAATTAATTGTGTGTGTTATATTTCTATTAGATTGTTAGAGTGTGAGTAGGATATTAATTTGTGTTGATGTTCTACTTTGAGTGAACCTCCATCCAATAAAAGCTGAGTGAACAAGCATAGTTACTGTGTGTGACTCTTGTCTACTCCTCGGTGCCGGGCTGCTCAGCAGGCAGCTAGCTGAGCAGTTGTCCAGCTGACTTAGAGGAAAGGCTATATCATGAACCTACTCTCATGACACTAGTTAAGCCAAATAAATACTTGTCTTATTTCCCCCTTTACTATCAGATATTTTACAGAACTGAGTAATGAATGAAATAAAAAATGCCCACTTTGGCACATGACTTTATTCTATCCTTATTTGTTACTTGAAAAGTATTTTTATTGCAATGAAAAAATAACCAAAAACAGGTTTGTAAACAATTCGTTTTGTGTGACAAGATAACCACCAGAGCTAAATATGTTTCCAAAGATTCCTTCAAGACATGGGAACTTGTTTGAAATGTAAGTCATTAGCACCTATATATTTTTTTATACCCTTCACTTATCACTTCTTATCAACTTCTTCAAGTTCCTAGGTAGGCACTACAGTCACCCAATAGAACAATAAAGCCAGGTAAAGGAAGACATAATGTTTGTCTTCCCCCTACTTTTGTCTGGTTCTCTAGTTCTATTGGGTGTTTTCAGTGCCTGTCTAGGGATACCTAGATCTCTTCTGCATCACTTTGGTGAAGGAAAGGAGCATTTTTGATCTGTCATTATGGAAAATAGGAGGTATCACATTGTCATGACTCCCAATTAAGAGGCTCTTTCTTTTGTGCAGTTAGTGGGGTTGGTTGTGGCCTTGAAGGTCCATTGCAATTAGGGGAATAATAGTAAATTCTGGGTGTGTTTCATTCTATTCTTAGCATGCTACCATATAGTCAAATGAACATAACACTGTTTTTCCCAACTAAGTATCTTAGAAATTGTTACAGTGTCTACATAATCTGAGGAAAAATTTCAGCTGCTTTTGGACCAGTATACAAGATGGAGTTGACCGTATGTGGTGAGCCTCACAGTTTATTCTGTGAAGTTTGTAACTTGCCATGGGACACTACAATCAAATGCATGTCAGTGATGCACTGAGACACAGTGTAATATAAAAAAAGAAGAAGGTCAGGGAGGGGGTGGTACAGGTCTTGAAATTTGTAGGGATGGATAGGCACAGGGTAGGGTAGGAAGTGGGTGGGCTAATATCAGAGGCTTCATCAGGCAAGTCCAGGACAGTTATCTAGGAGTTTGGATTCCCAGTTATGGTTCAGGCAAGCACTTATCTATTTGTTACATTATGTCCAAGCCAGAGAGGCAAAAGAAGCATGGTATTGGAGACTATATGTGCATTCTCTGGTGTTATCTATGAGAGTTTTACATGAATAATTCATACTACAGATAGTCCATTTCTAGATAACTGGGACTTAGCTGTTGAGAGAAGAAAGTTAAGAAGGCATGCTGTACACAT
Source organism: Macrotus californicus (assembly GCA_007922815.1). Classification (NCBI taxonomy): domain Eukaryota; kingdom Metazoa; phylum Chordata; class Mammalia; order Chiroptera; family Phyllostomidae; genus Macrotus; species Macrotus californicus. Next base: position 458 of record VMDR010014336.1, on the reverse strand, counting down.
TTTATGCTTTCTGAGTCTGTGCTTTGACCTGATCTAAATTGTTACAGGAATAAATTACCACTGACATTTTGTTCTTAGTCACAATTCTGAAATCGTATTCTGTGTTCTTGGAAAAATCTTTGGTTTGGCAAATAAAAATTGGCAACTACTGTCTGTAAAAATCCATTCTCTTCAGGTGAAGTTGACAGCACCATTTAATATAAGTAGTTCTTCCACATAAGAGGGTTATGAAGATCAGTGAAGTCATTTAAAAATTTTCCTTTTTAAAACAACCTAAGTGCCCATCAGTCAATGAGTGGATCAAAAAACTATGGTACATTTACACAATGGAATTCCACGCAGCAGAGAGAAAGGAGATCCTACCATTTGCAACAGCATGGATGGAACTAGAGAGCATTATGCTAAGTGAAGTAAGCCAGGCGGTGAGGGACAAATACCATATGATCTCACCTTTAACT
>VMDR010014335.1:0-23682 GCA_007922815.1 Macrotus californicus | reverse complement strand
ACATATTATCTGTTTTGGCAGAAGTGGGTAAGTCCCTACACTTTATTTTTACAATATTTTTAAACAATATTTATTGTGTTTTAACAAAAGAAACAATGTATGTACACTATAATAAGCTTGGAAAAATTACACTTCAGTCTAAAGAAAAATTACCTATTATATTACTACCTAGGAATAGTCATGGTTCATAACTTGTGGAATTTTATATGTTTATATATAATGTACATATTTATATAAAATACATAAGTTAGGATCATCTAATATAAAGGTAAGATAGTAATATTTTGCCTTTTCTTGTGGATGGCCTTCATCCTAGTGAGCCCTAATCAGCCTGTAATGCCTATGTATCTAGTGGGAGTTTATTAGAAAAAGAAAGGAAGGAAAGAAGGAAGGAAGGAAGGAAGAAAGGAAGGAAGGAAGGAAGGAAGGAAGGAAGGAAGGAAGGAAAAAAGGAAGGAAGGAAGGAAGGAAGGAAGGAAGGAAGGAAGGAAGAAAGAAAAAGAGTTTGTCTAAAGAAAGTTTGTCTAAATCTCTTAATCTCCCTCACTCCAACACATGCCAAGCCAGCTGTTTTTATTAGCAGACTATAATCTTTATTTGGGAGGTCCAGACACAGAGAGGACTGGGGAAATCCTGCCCTCCAATGCACATGTCAGTTTCCCACTCGGCCAGAGAAAGGCAGGTTACACAGATGGATGAAGGGAATAAGGAGAGCAAAGGAGACTGTCTTAGTCCCTTGAGGCTGCTATAACAGAAATACCATAAACTGTGTGGCTTATAAACAACAGAAATTCATTTCTCACAGTTCTGAGGCTGGAAATTTCAAGATGAAGTTGCCTGAGGATTCAGTGTCTGGTGAGGGCCCCACTCCCTGGTTCATAGAGGGCCATCTTCTCTCTATGTCCTTGCATGGTGGGAGGGGTCTGGGAGCTCTCTGGGGCTTCTTCTATAAGAGCACTAATCCCATTCATGAGGCCTCCCCCTGCCCCCATCTTGTCCCAATCAACATCCAAAGGCCCCACTTCTTGATATCATCACATTGGGGATTCGCTTTCAAATGTTCTGTCCATAGTAGGGGCCAAAGGCCTCATTTCTTGTATAGGGCTCTGAAAAATGTGTGCCTTTGAGGGTTCCCCGGCCCCATTTGGAGTGCAGTCACATCTATTTAGTTACAGAGCATCCATCAGGTAGGGAGACACCAAAGTCTGGCTCTTCTGAGCCGTCCCGGTTTTTGAATAGCAAAGACACAGAGTAGAGAGCTAGAAGTGATGCCATGAATGCGGCAGAGCAAGATCAGCCTGCTTCAGAGGCCGGCCCGGGCCCCCCAGGACAGTGAGCTGGGTGCAACACAAATGGCAGACGGTCACAGATAATTTTTCATACAAAGGATATCAGAGCACTGACTTTTTTGAGCTCACAATATTGATTCAGCTCTAAGTCAATTGCACAATGTCTTCAAAAAAATTGTTTCCCACAAAGGGCAAATAGTTGCTAAATTGCCTAGATCCTTACCTTTCCTGGAATATTTTGCTTCGACCTTCAACCATAAATGAGTAACTAGCCAGTTTTAAAATTCATGCATCTAAACAATTTCTCCTGTAAAAACTGTAGAGATGCTATCCCATCATCTTTTGGCATTTAAAATAAAGAGTAGAAGTCTGGAGCCAACCTAATTTTTTGTTCTCTTGTGGTAAAACTGATTTTTTTTTTCTGACTGGATGTTTGCATAATTTTGAATGATTTATTTTAATTACTAGAATTTTCTTAAATGGCCAGGATGTATGTGCGTGTTGCTTATAATATCATAAGCTATTTCCATCTTTAAATTCAGCTTGTTTTTCAGACTCACATAGATTCCCTCAATATATTTTCAGTTTTTACATTTTGTACCACTTGTTTCTTTCCTCAGTAATCTCTATAATTCTTGTTTTATTTTTTATGTTCTCCGAATCTAATTCTTCTTGCTTTTATCTACTAGTTCTTTCCCCCTGAACTCTGAGAGTACTTCTTGCTACCTACATCACAGTGAATTTTAATCTTGGCACTACACATCACTTACCCTGATTTCTTTCTTTAACTCTTTCTCCCTTTTTTTCCCTCAGCTTGTTAAATCTGAATTTTATTCCATAAGACCCTTCCCCTCTTTCATTTCCTTCTTATGGTTTTGGTTCTTATTTCATCAAAGCCATGTCTTTTTGCAACTATTCTGGTCACCAAATTTTTCTAAAATGTTTTTTTTCTCTTTCAGTAAATATTTCCAGAACTAGAATTCTACATGGAGTACACTGAGAAATACTGCCTTTCCTTATCCTGCAGCATGTTTTCCAAAGAGCCTATATTAATTTGCAACATTTTTATCTTGAAGACAGAAGAGTAAAATTGGGTTTTCTCAATAGATTTAGTGTGAATTTCTTTGGATTCTACTCACAAGCCTCATAAGTGCCAGAAGATCCCTTGCTTTGATCTAGCCCTAGAGGGAATATTGGTTAGTGTAGCTCTCAGCTCATTTTTTAAGATCTAATATGCATTTATCTAGTCTTAACTTTCTTTCTTATTCCATCCCCACAGACTTATCCTACAATACTGAGAAATAATGGAATATATGTTTACTGACATGGTAAAAACTAGAGCCAAAGTCTATAATAACTCAAATGCAGTAAATATACAGTTCTAAATCACATAAGAATTTAAAAGTGCCTGAACAACAGGCAGCTCCCCCCCATGTGGTAATGTGGGGACCCAGGCTCCTTGCATTTCCACCCACCAGATAAAGGACAAGAAAGAGAAAAAGGAAGAGGCACCATCTCTTCTAAAATGTCTTGGCTTGGAGCAGGCGCATATCACTTCCACTCACATTTCATTGGAAATAACTCATCTATTACCACATCTAGCTGCAAGGAAAGCTGGAAATACAGTCTAGTTGTGTGTTTTTTAAAAAATGGAGAGTAGAACACTGACTTTGGTAAACAAGTCTACCACATGTTTGTAAACAAGTCTGCCAGATACTGGTATGTGGACTTTTCCTGCTTTCCCCCTTGTTGATGTTGCTTTTCTTGGTTGGAGAAGAGAAGCCTCACACAGCTAGACTGCATTTCCAGCTTTCCTTGCAGCTAGATGTGGTAATGGATGAGTTATTTCCAATGAAATGTGAGTGGAAGTGATATGCACCTGCTCAAAGCCAAGACATTTTAGAAGAGATGGTGCCTCTTCCTTTTTCTCTTTCTTGTCCCTTATCTGGTGGATGGAAATGCAAGGAGCCTGGGTCCCCACATTACCACATGGAGGGGAGCTGCCTGATATTCAACTACTATGACTCCTGCTGGCTCCTTTTCTTCTTGCTTGTTTTGAGTAAGATAGCTAACCCATCCCAGCCTCTTCCCCTGGAATATAAACTCTATAACCAAGCCAGGCAGTCTTAGATCATGCTAGAAATTAATCAGAGAAAATGAAAAGGAGACAAGGAAGTGGCCAAACAAAAACCAATCCATTTTCTTTAATTACTTGGGAACGCTCTTAGAATTTCTCTGGCAACACAGGAAAAACAAATCAATCTCACTAAGCTAATATACCTCTAATTCAATAGTTCTCAAAGTGTGGTCCTTGGACCAGCAGCATCACCAGCCTCATCTGGGTACTCACTAAAAAAGCAAGTCTTCTGGCTCTACTTCAGAACTACTGAATCAGAAACTGTGGGAATGAGGCCTGGAAATCTGTGCTTTAACCAGCCCTTCAGGTGATCCAATTACATACTCACATGTCAGGACCACTGCTCTACTAAGCTTGACTGCGGCCTATGCCAAGCAAGGCACTCCAAGTGTGGCAACTGGTAGCACTTTATTTTACTTGTAAGCAAAGAGGCATACCTGGAATCCTAATCTCACAAAACTACAAGTATAGGATACTAGTAAAACTCAAAGCTCCAGTCCGACTGATTAGGGCAACTTAAAATTAAAGCCTTTGTCAAGTAGGAAGCTTCTGTCACTCACACACACTGTTGCTTGTTTGTTTTCTTTGACACTGATTGTCTACTTCTCTGTGCTCGATCAAAATCACCATCACTGGTGAACACAGAGTCACAAGAGAGCTGAAGTGGGAGGGTGGGAGGGATCTCAGAGAGATCAAGTCCACTCGCCCATTTTGTAAACTGGAAACTGAGGTCCAGGATGAGTAAGTGGACCTTCTAATGTCCCACCTCTGGTTGGAGAGAGAGCCAGAACTAGAACCCAGGACTCCTGCTTCTTGACCCGGCCCTCTTTCTGCTAACAGCATCTTGAAAGATCGTGTTTGTAGAGCCCTCTGGAACACATCAAGTGTAAGAGTGGCTGCATTATAGTAATATTGAATTAGGTCCAGATAATTTGAATTCCAAGTCTTAAAGAGACAAAGTTAAATGTGTGTGCACATCTGTCCTCTAAGGCCCGTCCAAATGCAAATAAAAAATAGAACGATAGCACACTTTGGAAAATTGATACTGATGTTAAGAAGTGTAATGAAAAAGTATCAGGCAGCAGGCTCTGACATCTTTTCACGGTTTCCTCTAACAGGCCTGTGGTATCATAGAAATCTGAGCGAAACTTCCACTAGCTTTAAGGCTAATAGACCTGAACAGAGAAGGGTAATCGGTGGATTCCACACACCTTATTTCACAAAGAGCAAAACGTGGGCATCATAAAAAGTGGAAAGCCATTCAGCCCCTCCTCACTGTTTCTCCTAACAACAAGGAAAGTGGACCACATGAATACTATTGTACATAATGGTAGACACACTGCCTTCCACTTCCCCCGCCTCAGCCACACCCCATCATTTAACAGCCTTTTATAGGTTGCAGCTGTCTAGAACCCACAGGCTGACCAGGTCAGACTTTCAGTTTCTGAATGTAATAAGAGTTACACGCTACTCCAGACCTAGAACACTGCAGAGATTGAAAGCAAATTAGATAGCGATGAGATTATGTCCCAGGTCACCGATAAATGGAATTGGGTGCCTCTGGTTTGGTTTTACTGATGGCCTGCTGTCTCATGCTGAGTTGGCTCCAACAGGATTGGAGTGGACATGGCATCCTGATACACCCTTGGGTGGCCTTTTGCCAGGAGAATTTTCCAATTTGTGCTTTAGGGCATGAAATAGAGCTGAAATAGACTTCTCTCTGCCTTAACTTTGTAACTAGCTAAACTGGGTCTTCCAATTGGGAATTTTTTCTACTAGCTTTATTGATACATAGTTTACACACCATACAGTTTATCCACTTAAAGTATACAAGTCAATGGTTTTTAGGGCATTTACGGGTATGTGCAACCACCACCACAGTCAATTTTAGAACATTCTCTTCCCTTTGAAAAGAAACTTTGTACCCTTCATCTTGACCCCTCTCTCAGGCATCCCTCAGGGCCCTGAACAATCACTGACTTACTTTTTGTTCCTACAGATTTCCTGTTCTGGACATTTTGTATGAATAGAATCATATAGTATATGGTCTTTTGGCTTCTTTCACTTGACATAATGCTTTTGAGAGCCATCTATGCTGTAGCGTTTATCAATATGTTATTCCTTTTTATGGTTGAGTAATATTCCATTGTTTGGCTATATCACACTGTATTTATTCACTCATCAGTTGATGCATATTAGAGCCCCCTTTTGGATATCATAAATAATTGAATTAGGAATATTAGATTTGTCATCTAGTCTGAAGGAAAAGAAATTTTGAATGAAGGAATTCCCTTAGTAACTGGCTGCTTTTGCATTGTTCAGCACGGTGATTCAACAAACAGTGAGCACCTGCTGCATGCAAAACAAGGTGGGCAAACTTGTAGTTCTTAAGAATATTCATAACAGTAGTATTGAGAAGGATACCTTTTACAAAATCCTTGGATATTCTGTCAGGTAATTTTTATTATTGTAAGAATATGCTATGAGCCTGGTGTATTTTACAAAAGACGTAAGGTCTAAGGATTCAGGATTGCCCATCTGCTGAGTAGGAGACAGATTGAAAAATTCCTAGTGAATTTCTTCTAAGATATATTTTTATTTAATTTTGATGGAGAAGAAGTCCTTTTAGGAACATTTTTCCACCATAGTTGAGTCTTCTGCAGCCCCAAATGTATTTGTCTGACCCAGACAAATAAATTTCTCCTCTTTGAAATTCCAATAGCTCCTTTTATACTTTTTAAAACATATCACCTTTTGCCTTTTATCATCATACTTGTGTTAAGGGTTATCCCCTTCAGCAGCCATTCATAGCAGAAAGACTGTCTGCTAGCCATAAAGGTTCTGGGGCATTTCCTTCAGTGATGTAGACCGACTTCATCATTCCTCAATGTTTGTGGTTTTCCTACATGACTGCCTTTCTTTGAGTCTGGGCAGTCCCAGTAGAAATGCGGGCCACATGGGTCCATGCGGTATGAATCTGGAACCACTGGAAGCCAGAGACCTACACAAGGAGAGTTGTATGTTTGCTAAAGGAGAAAGGGAGCCACCAGAGGTAAGAAATGAGCAAGAGATCAGGAACCAAAGATATCAGACAGAGAAGAGAAGTGTGGGGTAAGTCCCATGGGCTCCCCACAAGACCTGTGGCTGAATCAAGGCACCTGAGGGCTTATTTGCGTTATGTCCGTGCTTTCTGGTAAAAGACGTAGTTGTCCAGCTAAAGGGAACAGGACACAGTTGAACATGCCGGGCTGTCACGGAGTCTAGTTCTCAGATCTCACTTTCTGAGGGCATCATTATTACCATCTACAGGGCAGAACTGCCACCTTGCAGGCTTAAAACAAATGGAAACAACCTAAATGTCCATAAGTGGAACAAGTTAAACTACGGTGAGTCCCTAAAGCTACTATTAGCTGTTTAAATAATGGTAAAGAGCTCTACATTTTCCTGGGAAGATATTCATGATATGGTGTTGCATAAAAAGGTTATAAAACACTATGAATATTATGCCACTTATGTAAAATTCTGTATGTATATGTAGGTGGAGGGTATAATTTTATGTCTCCAGGTATAAAGGGACACAGAGACCTTATGTCTCTTAAAAGTATATTTACCAAAATTGAAAAACTTTCAGGATAAGTGGATTGCTCAGTGTTTTTTTCATTACTTTTGGCTCTTTTTATATTATTTTATCACTACCCATACACTTAAAACTAAATAAATTGCTTAAAATTCATAAAATAATCTACTTTAAGAAAACACTATTTACATATTGGGCACTGACCAGTTGCTATACATGATTTGTCTCATTTGGAACATTACAGCAGTTCTTGGAAGTATACTATTATTATCTCTGTTTTCTAAATGAAGCAACTAGGATTTAGAAATGTTAAGAAATTGACCCGAGTTCATGGACAAAACCAAAGGGGGTAGGATCGAGACTGGGAGTTGGGGATGGCGGGGGTTGGGGGAGTGGCGGGGGAAAAATGGAGACAACTGTACTTGAACAACAATAAAAATTTTTTTTTCTAAAAGGAATCGGCCCAAGTTCACGAAGCAATAAAATGGCCGAGCTGGGACAGTGGTTTATGGCTGTCTGACCCGGCGGTTGCTCTCAATCACTACCCTGTGCTGCTGTGGAAAGGCAAAATCACAGGCCTTGTCCAGTAAGAACTGTGACCGCCACCGACCTTAATTCCCATGTTATTTATTCTTCAAAGCCAGATTAAGCAGATCATTACAAACTCAGATTCAGCCTTTGACAAGAAGTGCTCAGAACCCCAAAGCTACTCAAAATTGAGTTCCTCTTCATATACCAAGATCAGACACTGGCTTTAAAACTTGCCTGTAAGCCCTTTGTTACTGTGACCACAGTGCTGGTATCTATGCCCCTTCCCTTGATGCTAGGCTGGCCCTCGTGACCTAGCTACTAGAACACAGTGAAAACGATGCTTCGTGACTTCTAAGGCTTCCACCTTGCTCGCTGGGACACTCATTTTTGAGCCCTGAACCACCCAGGGCCTCCCTGTTTGAGGAAGCTCAAGACAATCGGAGGTGCTCCAGTCCACAGCTCTTGCCCAGAGCCCTACTGAGAGCAGCATCCACCGCCGGACACCTGAGTAAAGCTGGCCCTGGGACTCTACCCTTCAGGTGACAAATCACCCCCAGCTATTGAGTCTTCCCAGCTAAAGCCCAGATACCCCGAGCCAGAGGCAAGCCATCCCTGTCTAATTCTTGACCTACAGAATTCATGAACATAATAAAATGGTTATTTTATGCCACCAAGCTTAAATGGGGTGTGACCCATTATGTGGCAAGAGTAACCAGAACAAATCTCAGCTCCAACTCCAGCCCTTTCCTTCAATAGCTATCTAGTATGCTGAATTCTCCCCAGCTGGAGTTGAGCCTTGGAGGCTATTTAGACAGGGGTTTATTGATGCTAATTTCTTTTTCCATAAATCTAGGACGAGCTGAAGTCAGGAATGAGTTTCCCCTGTTGACAGTCCTGTCTCAACACTAGCCATAATGCCTGGAGCATATGAGTGGACTGCTTCAGTTATCTATCACATTATTGAAGCCACCCCAAACCTTAGTGGCTTAACAGGGAGATCGACAAATTACAGTCCACAGGCATATCCGGCAGGCCAGCTTCTTTGTAAATAAAGTTTTATGGGAGCACAGCCACCCTCATTTATTCACATATTGTCTACAGCTGCCTTCACTTTGCAGTGGCAGAGCTGAGCCGTCACAGCAGACTATGAAGCCCTCCCACAAAACCTAAAATATTTACTGACCCTTTACAGGAAAAGTTTGCCAGCCCCTGACTTAACACAATGATGATTTATAATTTCTCCAAATTCTGTGGTTGGCTGGGCTCAGCTGAGCAGATCTTTCCCCCTCCACATGGTCACTGATGAGGCTGCATTCACTGAGAACTTGCTAGAGCTAGGGTGTCTACGACGGTCAGCTCACAGGTCTCGGGCCTCATTGCTGTCAGCTAGGGCATTCAAACCACCTCCATGCAGCCTGTTGCTCTGGCCTCTCATCATTTATGAGTCCCTCCCAAGGTTCTTTATGGAAACTTCCAAGAGAGAGCAAAAGTAGAAGCTACCAAGCCTCTTCATATCAAGGCCCAGAGCTTACAGCATCAATTCCACTGTTTTCTCTTGGTCAGTGTAAGTCACCAGTCAGTCAAGATTAAAGGGGAGAGAATTCTCCACTCCTGGTTGGAAGGGTACCATAGATGTACAGAGTGGGCAGAAATGGTTGGTGGCCATCTTCGGAGGCTATCGACTACATGAAGCATGCAGTAAAAACTTGCTGAATGAGTGCATTAGAGCTCACAAAGGTATAAAAGTAGAAAGGAAAGGGAGCAAGTAAAAGGCAATGCCTTGAAGGGTATGTCTGAGCTTATCTACATAGAAAGACAAGGTCACGTGTTGTCAGTGCTAAGGGGCCTGCAGAGCTGAAGAAAAGCACAGGTTCCAACTGACCATAGACAGAGAAGTCAGAAACAAGAACATAGCTAATGAAGTCATTTGGGGATCAGAGTCTGCAAGGGTGAGCTGGAGGGGAGATCAGACACCAGGTCTACACTGTAGGAGACACCACACCTCCTCAGAGCAAGTACAAGAATCAGATTTCATGGGTCAATGCCAAACAAGAGCTAGCAGAGACTGATGGGGAGACAAAGCAGTGAACTTTTGTACCTGTACCATCTGGATCAATGTATTGGACAGCCTTCTGTTGTAGGGGTCATATGTCAGACCAGATGGCTGACCTCCGTGCATATATCTCCTCTGGCTTATGAGTTTTGTCACAATAGCACCAGGCAAAAATGATCCGAACAACTCCATTAAGAGGCTTGGAAGAACTTGTTATAAGCCAAGAAAGGAACATGGCATTTTTAATAACAGCAAAAAAGCATAACCCTCCAGTGGTATATGGAGGTTGCGAATAACAGAGCCAGCAACTCAGCGGGTAAAATGATTGAAAGAAGATGACTGAAACCCTGGCCAGTGTGGCTCAGTTGGTTGGGCGTCATCCCACAAAGCCAAGGGTCTCTGGTTCGATTCCTAGTTGGGGCACATACCTGGGTTGTGGGTTCAGTCCCTAGTCAGGGTGGGTACAAGGGGTAGCCAATCCACATTTCTCTCCCTCTCTTTCTCCCTCCATTCCCCTCTCTCTAAAAACAAAATCTTTTAAGAAAAGATGACTCATGTTCATCATTTCCCTTAATCCTGAAAAGAGGTAAAATTTCCCCCATTACACTTGAGAGAAAACTGAGTCTTGAAGAGATTAAAGAACTCTTCTACATCCATGTAGCTAACACGTAGAACAAGTAGGATTTGGACCCAATTCTGCCCAAGTCGAAAACAATCACATTGCTCCCTGTAGGTTACAGAAATTGCCATGAAGGAAGAAATAAAAATATGAGGCATCATCTGCCTAGAATTTCTGTCTCAAAGCGTGTCCTGTACTATATTAGTACCTTGAAATGATTCTTGAAAATAATGAGCCCTAGGTACATAAATGTGAGAGCTGTTGCAGGATGAAGTCTCCCTTTGAAAGTCACATCAACCTTTGCATATTTAAATAAAAACCTGTCTGAAATCTAAATCATTTTCCAATGTACTGACCACTAATGTCCCAAAGAACTAGTAGCCTAAGGAACATACTCTGGGAACATTCTATCCAGGAAGATGAAGCCCTGAGAGAACACTGTTTTTATAAGCTCATTAAATAGGTAACCATTGAGAACACATTTTTGGCATCCACTAGAATCTGGAGTACTCCAGGAAGGTTGACATAGTTTAAAGAGAAATAAAAAGAGGTCTTATTCTTCACAATCTTAAGGAAGCTTATTTACCTTACTATCATGCTAAATTAAAAAACATAGAAAGCCATAATTATGTTATTAAAGACTAGACCCTCTGGCCTCCCAAAAGTGGCATCTTGTAGAGAGACTCAGGACACCTTTGTCCCAGCTGACCTGTCATGGCAGGGTATGCGTTCGTTGCTGCTGTTCCTGATCTGCGGAAGATGCCTGGAAAAGCCTCTTCCTACCTCGCCACATTCACATAATCCCAGTAACTCAGTACTGAGGCCCATTTCAGGTGGAAAGGTAAAATGGTGCAGCTGCTATGAAAAACAGTATGAAGCTCCTCCAAAAGTAAAAATGCAATTACCACAGGATACATTTCTGGGCATATGCCCAAAAGATTAAAAAGCAGAGTCTCAAAAGAGTTATGAGTGCAAGCACAACCACTTTCACAGCAGAATTATTCACAAGAGCCCAAAGGTAGAAGCCACCCATTGTCCATAGATGGATAGAAGGATTGAAAGAAAGTGGTATATGAACAGAATGGAATATTATTTAGCCTTAAAAAGAAAGGAAATTCTGACACATGTCACAATATGGATGAAACTTGAGGACATTATGATCAGTAAAATAAGCCAATTACAAAAAGACAACTACTATATGATTCCGTTTATATGAGGTATGTAGAGTAGTCAAATTCATAGAAACAGAAAATAGAATGGTGGGTGCCAGAGGCTGGGGGAGGGGGAGAGAAACATATTGTTTAATGGGTACTGAGTTTGTCAATGCTAAAAGTTCTGGAGATAGGTGGTGGCGATGAGTGCACAATAGGAATGTACTTAGTACTACTGAACAACTTAACACAGTTAAGATGATATATTTTATGTTATGTATATTTTACAGAGAGAGAGAGGAAGGAAGGAAGGAAGGAAGGAAGGAAGGAAGGAAGGAAGGAAGGAAGGAAGAATTGAGGTGGTGGATAGATAGGGCTTGATTTTGTGTCTAACAAAGATGAAAGGGGGTCTTCCTAGCCCAGAAGCTGAGCACAGAGCCTGCACTCTGCTCTCTTTCCCCAACCAGGCCCCCTCGCTGGGGGAACTGCTCCTCTCCAAGAGAGAGGGGGTAGGGCGTCCTGGGCAATCCCAGCTGCAGCTGGTTAATCACCTGTCACCCAATCCTTCATTCACTTCAGTCCTGGAGCTAGGATCCCACAAGTCTAACTTACCGCTGGCCCTGTGGTCCTCCTCATCCTGAAAAGAGGAGCAGGCGGCAGATTTCAGACTGAACAAAAGAACCAGTTTAAACTACAACAAAGAATTGCTTCAAACCTAATGAAAATCAGGTACTGAAAGAAATAGGAAGCCCCGGCTCTCCTTTCTACTTCCTTTTTAGCAGGGGGAGTAATGGGAGGGACTCATGAGATCTGGCTCTAGAGGGGAACCCAGAATGGTCGTCCTCCACCAAGGGCTGTCTGTGTTTGCTTGCCTCTGGGATGATAACGGGTCCTTGGAGCCTCTTAGACCCCACAGAGTGTTTATTAGCCTGCTCATCTTCCCCACGGCCACTTGTTTGTCATTTCCTCTTCTTCAGACTACACTGGAAGTAAAGAACATTTCTGAGGCCGTGGTAAGATGAGGGAAATAGTCACCAAAGCAAGAATGCACTGCCAGATTGGTTTTACCCTTGTGGAACTGGAAGGAAGAAAAGAAAGAAAGAGGTAATTTTAATGAAATCGTATTGAAACAAGAACACTCGAACATTTACTGACGGCACTTTACATTGGTACAACTACTCCAGAAAACGTGACGGTGTGCATCAAGGGTAGTACAAATAAAATGCACCTTTCTAACCCAGTACTGTCAATTGAGGGATTTGTTCTAAAAAAAATAATAATAATAACTTAAGGGAAATATTCATTGGGAAAAAGCTAAATGTTGAAATAAAGATTTCAGGATTATGTCCAATATTGGGAAATGTGCAATCTAAATATCTAGTAATATAGGAGTAGCTTAAATAAGCTATGAGAAATCAGCCTGTTAACATGAGAGTAGATGGAAATCAGATTAGCGATTGCCAAGCCCTGGGAGAAGAGAGGAATGAAGTGTGACTACTTAACAGGTATGAGGTGTTCTCTAGGGGCAATGAAATATTTGGGAACTAAATAGAGGTGATAGCGCACAACATTGCTGATATACTAAATGCTGCTACATAATCACTTTAAAATGGTTAAAACGGTGAAAATGATATTATGTGCATTTTACCACAATTTTTAAAAAGTGCAGCACCAGGTCTGCACCCTCATGGAGTTCAGGACCCCACAGCTTACTGCCCAGGATGAAAGATAAGAGGAGTAGCTATGGCGATAGCCACAACGCCCAGATAATTCTTGCCAAATCGTAGGGACCAGATAAGTACTTGTGGGAGGATAAGATGGAGGGGAAAGGTGAGAAGGGAAGAAGGAATGGGGGAAGGGGGAACAGAGCAGCGATCCTGGTACTTGTGTTTATTGAATTAAGTTCCTTATACAAAATGTACCTTGAAGTCACATATTCCTTCTGAACAGTTTCAAGGCTTTATTTCTATCTTCTGCTTAAAGAATGCCCTCGTTAAAATCCTAACATGCTGCAGCCATACTCTGCTCCTGGAAGTGCTGCCCACTTGAGCTGAATAGGTAAGTTTCTTTTCCCCAGAGACATGCCAGACAACTATGAAATACAACTGTCAGTGCTGGCCCCTGAGGGCTGTGAGGGACACATTCTGGAAAGGCATTTATGCTTTCAGACAGCAATACAAAAGTAGAAAGACTACAGGATTGAATAAAATAATTTAAATAAAAATACTTGGCAGAGAGCCTGCGTATTCATAGTAGATGTTGAATAACTACATGTTGAACGTCCATTAATATGAAAATCAAGAAAGCAGGCTTGCAGATTCAGCCAGGCTGAGGTGCATGACTTTAAGAAAATCACTCACCCACTCCCTGGCCCTGTTATGTTCATCCAAGAATGGAGGTTGCTCTTCGAAATGACTTTCAATGTCCTTTTTAGCCCTTATACATATCATAACATATTGGTTAAGAACAGCATCTCTGAAATCTGGTTGCAGCCCTGACTTCACCCAGACACTCCAGGCTTTCCCTTACTGGCCAAACAGGTATCTCAAAACCAACATGGCCAAATGAAGCTCTGGACTGCCCCACCGGTCTGCTCCTTCTCACTGTTACAGAACAGTGGGCAGAGAATATAACGCCAGTGTTGTAAAAACACAGTCATGTACTTATGATTAAACTTGATAATACATGTGTGTGCATGTGCATGCATCCATGCATTGAAAAAATCAGAAACTTACAAATTAGCCTGTTAATAGTGGCATGTCAGAGTCCAGTCAAGAATAAGAAATCACAAACATTATTTCAACACAACACTTAAACTAAAGGAAATTATTAACTAGGTAGAGAGTTGTAAACTAGGTAACTAGAAGTTATTACAAGGTAGAAACTATAGGAAGTAGCTACCACCTCTAGGGCCACAGGAATAAAGAGAAGAACTGCAATTACTGAAATTTAGAGAACTTAGAGGAGAAGTCAGGGGTCCCTGAACCTCTGAGGAGGGAAGAATGGCTGATTGATGCCGATGGCTGCAAGGAGAAATGATGAAGCTTATCTGCAAAAGCTGTAAATGATTTACAGGGGAAACTGCAAACTGGATTCAGCTATTACTACAGGAAGAAAGCATTACTGCTGGCGTGGCCCTAACAAGAATAGAAAGTCCACAAGAAACTCACAAGAAATCTTCTCTCTGCCGGAAGATGCAGTTCTCTACTTCCTGTTTCCATTTGCAGTCTCCCTCTAGCCCACCTTTGGCAGAGCCTAAAAAAGCCAAATGTGGTTTTCAGAACTCCTGCTCCAGGATTACAAAGCAGACTAAATACTGGCGTCAATGACTTCATGAGTCAGAATTCCGGTGGTGAAGTGTCTTCCTGAGTTCACATTGACCAGGCTTTGACAATCAAGGCTGATGCTTTTGCAAACTCTCTGAGATGTAATGAGCAATTATCGTCAATGATGCAAATGCCTGTGAATCCACGGACCATTGTTCAGAAGCAAGGTGGGGCTGGAAGCTAGTAATTCAATTAGGAGAGGTAGCACTTCTCAACTCAAAACAGCATATATTTACATTTATGTGAAGCAGGAAGAGTCTTTTATGTTCAATTTTTATCAAGCTGTGAAATGAGGTTTTAGCTGTGGGTATCTCATTGATGCCAGCCGTGCTCAGGAGGCTCTGTCTCTCCAGTGTCTGTAAGATTATACCCCTGCAGAATCCCCCATAGGCAAGAGCACACAGCCCAAATGAGACAGCAACTTTTTCCTTAAAAGTTGCCAGAAAGGTTTTACTTTCCTCACAATTTTTTCAATTTCATTCATCTTATTATCTCAGAAAGTTCCATTCAATGTCAGTGTCAGCTGCTCACCAAAAGTATTTCTAAATCAATAAAATCTTCAGGGCAGCCAACCTGCCTTTTTTAGTACTAAGAGCTGACAGACTTAGAGAGAGAGAGAGAGAGAGAGAGAGAGAATAAAGGAAGTTTATAGTTTTGTTTTTTTGCTTTTCCAAGATACCTGAAAAAGCCATCTGGGACTTAAAAAAAATAGAACAGCTCTTACAAATTTCCCTTAAAGCAAAGAAGCTGATATGCATCATAATAATCACTCTATGAATCACCCTTGAGTTTCAGTTCAGAGTTATATCCATTTGCTTTTTTGGAAAGCAGGACCTTACAAAATCTAGTGTTATCCACACTACAGAACCAATAAAGAATGAAAAATGGCAGGAGTGGAGAGAGTTCTGTTGGTTTTTCCAGAGATACCCTTTGGTCTAAGCTTTGTAAACTGATATCCAGAGAAGTTAAAAATAAAAAAACTTACCCAGGTTCATACAGCCACTAAGAGGCTGAAGTAAGCCTAGAACCCCTGGTCAGTGCTCTGTCCATCAACCCACAGTGCTTTTCCATATCAGTGAATGTATGTGTAAGTAGATGGAGAACATAAACTATTCACCAGGAATCCCCGTGGAATCAGTAAGCCATGTGTTAGGAAGAAATAGTTGGTGATCCATTTAGAAGAGAGTTTAAAACCCAAAATGTTAGTTAAGGAATTAGAGATAGTTTCTCAACTGTCTTCAAAGAATGGGTCCTGTTAAATAGAGATTTTCTAACTTCTCTCTTGAGTATAGGAATGCAGTTCATGGTTAGGAACTATGACAAAATAGCTCTTCTTTATAAAGAAGCCAGAAAAGTAAAATTCAGATTAGAGGGTCATAATCCTGGGGAAAGAGAAAGAAACTAATAAAACTGTATTATTTGGGAAAAAAATTAGGGGTGGCAGCTTTGCCAGAGATGAACTTTGGAGACAAAGAACGTCTAAGAGGGATTGTTAGATAATTGGCTGAGTTGCATGTGATTTCAACTCCTATGTTAGTTAGGGCAATGTTAGCTGGTGAAACGGGTAAACCCCAAAAGTTCAGTACTGGACACAATTTCTCACTTACATAAAATTCTAGTGGGTCTCTTTTCTCCACATGGTTCATTCGGGGATTGGGCTCTTTCTACCTTTCTGGTCTGACACCCCCTAAGGCCTGTGAGGTTTTGCTTCCAGCTGGTGGAAAGTGAACAAGCCACTGGAGAAGGCACACCCACTTCTTAAAAACTCATGCTTGGAAATGATACACATCACTTCTAGCCTCACTCCATTGGCAAAAACAAGCCTCATGGGACCTCCTGCCTGCAAAGGAGCACGTAAAGATCAGACCCCACGTAAAATCTGCCAGCTATGAAAAGGAGACCAAGTTTTGGTGTATAGCTAGATATCTTCACATACCCTCCCCTTTTTTCCTACAAAATCTTCACTGAAGTCCATCTTGCTTCTTAAACTCCTGAGAGGTTGCATTCTTTGGAGAGAACTTGAAATTCTATGACTAGAGTAGGGTGGAAAGTTCAGTCTGTCCAAGGAAACTAAGCATCAAAGCTATAGCTGACACCTGGCTTACACATATGTGCAGAGTACACCCATTGAGCACCTCTGTGTGTATATGTTTGTATATGTGTGTATATGTGTAGCAGTTCTTCCAGATGAGCTCAAACTGGAATTCCGAGACTGGCAATTCCTGGAACTGACTCGCTGGACCACCATTCCAGGCTTTCACATCCATGATTTGCCATGTGGCTGTGTAGGGAATTCAAGACATAACTTTGACAGAAGAGAAACTTTGTTCAAGTTCTCCTATAAAGTGGGTGGAAAAGAGAACAATGAAGAGGATGATATGGGATCTGGCCTTACCAGGCTATGTGGACAAGTTTGTAACACCTAGAAAGTGAGGACATAAGACCAGAGCTGAAGATGCTGTTTCAATAAAGGTTGTGTTTTGTAGCCACATTGCACTTCCTGGACCCTTTCTGTTTAAGTGCAGCCATGTGACAAGCTTTGGCCAGTGAACTGAGAGTAGAAGTTATATATGTCAATTTCAGGCTAAGCATTTAATTGCTGGTGAAGACTCTCCCAGGGCCTCTTTCCTTCCACCACAGTAACCTGCAACATTCAGTTGATAGCTACTTCATCAGCATGGGCCCTTGACTGATTATAATGAACAATGCACCACTACTGATCTGTAAGGGAAATGTAGTGAGGGAGTAATAAAGCTTTGTTGTTTGAGCCTCTAGAATAGGGAATTGCTTGTTATTGCAGCATAAACCAGCTTAACTTGACCAATACAAACATCCTTGTGAGAACGTACGGTAAAAATGTCCTGTTTTCACAGCAGGAAGCGTAGTACAACACAGAGTAGATAAATGAGCATTCTCTCCATTTTCATGTCAGAGCACAGCAACAACAGCAACTCTGTAGCAGCAACAAGTCAGGAGCAGAGTCCACTATTCCTAACAGGGTGGGAAGGAAATCATATCTTTGAGAATCAAGAAACAGGTAAAACAACTATCTTTGGACCAGATGGTGTGACCACTGCTAATTGAGTACATTGCCTTAGGTAGCTCTACAACTGCTTCCTAGCATGAATTCTATTGAATCCTTATCTATTTCATTTGTTTCTAGAGACAAAGGCCCAGAAGAGGGCACCCACTTGGCTGAGCAGGGGCCACATGCCACAGCATGGCCACCAAGGGGCCAAGGCAGAGGGTCTCCAATTTCTGTAGACACTGCACTTCAATACTCCAACATCACACACAGTGAGAGAGTTCTCCAAGACAGGAAATGGAGCTGCATAGTAGAAAGCAAAGATAAAGATGACAAATAACGCCACAAAGGGATAACATGGGTTTGCTTTGACCTTGGCCATGACCCCTCCCATCCTGCTCTATTTTTTCACAGTTGGAACTCTCAGACTTAGATTCTCCTACCAAGGGTTTTTCTACAACAGCCTCTGTGACTGAAAGGAGGATTCTGTATTCACAACTTACCAAGGTAACAACACAGAAGATCTTTTGACCAAGAGTTCCATGACTCATCTTAAAGAAAGCTTTGTGAAATGCCCAGTTGCTTATAACTATGCCAACAGGTAAATGCCTTCTTGCTATGAGGTATGTGTTCTGTGCATCATTCCCCTTCAGTGCTTCCCCATTGCAGGCCGGGCAACTTTAAATAAGTCAACTTTCTAAGCCTTGGATTTTTCACCTGTAAAAAGAGGTTAACCATCCCTGTCTTAGAGGGTTGTTATGAGAAGTCAATGTAATAATGTGAGAAAGTGTCTGGCAAAGTGCCTGGCACATAGGAGAGTCTCAAATATGATAGTTCATTTATACTCTCTAAAATTTTATAAGCTAGTGAGAAAGACCAGACACACCCTACCTGTGAGCTGAAAAGCAGTCTTAAAATCAGGCTATCCAGGAGTTTTAAAAATGGATTCAGCTGCACAATTCCCTTTTCCTTTAGCAAATACGTAGAAACCCAAAACATAAAGCAAACAAGGCCAAACTGCTCTGGCTGAGGTGATGAGGGAGCAGGTGTCTGGCCTGCTGAAATGATGCACGTCTCTTCATACCCTTCTTCCTACACCCACACAGCAGCCCTCCTGCCCCTCCACAGAACTGGAGGGCTCCGTGAAACAGATAGAAAACCACAATCTACTCCAAACACATCCTACAGGTGAGGAAAATGAAGTTCAGAGAAGTAATTTTCTCAAAGGTTCCAGAAGTTTCTCCCCTGTTGAAAGTCACTCAGCCTGATATTTAACATCTCATCAGGAGGGTAACTGGAAAGGCGACAAAGCAAGTATAAGAAAGTGCTAATGGTAGAATCAAAGTGGTCGGTATACAGGGATTCATTGTAAAATTTTTTAATTTAGCACAAACTGAACTATCAGAGAATATTGGGGAAAACCTGGGGAAGTCTAACCCTTCATGGTAAAGAGACCAATCAGGTTTCTAGAAAGTAAAACTGCCTCAGGCTTACAGTTTATCAGCTTGAAGCTGTTTAAATATTTATGTTGCTAAACTATGTGGTCCTTTTAAATTGTTGGATAGAGTAAAGATTTTCCCTTCTCAGGGCAACCAAGGAGATAGTAGAGCATGTGTTGGCTATAGCTTTCTCTTGGAAGCCAAAACTACCAAAAGAAATACGAAAATACTTTTAAAAGAGTGAGTTTGCAGAAGAAATCACATGAGCATTTGGAAAAGCTACAATTTCCTGAAAAAAGAAACCACTGTAAGATCTATACAAGTATTTTTATTTGAAGAACAAGGAAAAATTTGTAGATTTGTGTTGGTAATTTCTATCTGAAGTGTAATCTTTCCATGCACAAAAAGACACAACCCCATGAGACGGTGGGGAGAGACCAAGAGCAGAGATCCAGGCTGCAAGCCCTCTGGGAGTGGGGAAGAGAGTAATGGAACAATGAAGAAAGAAACCAGTAATGCTCAAAAGCAAATTGTTTCCCTGCCCAAACAACAGATTTCAGCAAACAGCTCTCCATTTTTCAAGGGGAAAAATGTAATGGCCCTAAAAATAGATCAAGATTATCCAAACTCTGACTAACAGGAGTCTCTGGAGGAATAGGAAAGGTAAGTAACCTTGAAATTATAATTAAGGAAATAATTGGGAAAACATTTCCCAGATCTGTAAAGAGACCTCAGCGGACCAATGATTGGAATTCTCAGGATTCTGGCCAGAAATGTCCCTAAAAGGAAAAGCCCAAAGCATATAATTACAAACAGGGTAAAGAGAAGGGCACAGAAAGAAAACAGGATGCCAAGAATGAAGAATAATTAATTGAGAAGAGAGTTAAGGGAATGAGCAAGCAGCACAGAGGGAAGGAACCCGGGTTTGGAGTAGGCAGACTTCAGTCGGTGCCCAGCTCTGCCACTTTGCAGCCCTGTGGCTTATTTATTACTTTACCTCATCTGTGAAATGGGGCGATTATATCTGCTTCCTATAGTAGTTGTGGGGATTGAGTGAGATAACCTGCGTTGGTGGTTTTCAAACACACTCAGGGACTCCATGAGAGGCTGAAGCCCTGAAAGGAACTCAGGACAGGGGTGCTTCTCCATGTAGCTCTCACCCTTCCACTCAGTCGATTCGCTCCAGTTATACCGGTTTTGCATATTGGTGTTCCTCGTAAGACTTTGTTTGCAGA
Source organism: Macrotus californicus (assembly GCA_007922815.1). Taxonomy (NCBI): domain Eukaryota; kingdom Metazoa; phylum Chordata; class Mammalia; order Chiroptera; family Phyllostomidae; genus Macrotus; species Macrotus californicus. Next base: position 3,300 of record VMDR010014335.1, on the reverse strand, counting down.
GAATGTTCTATAGCAGAGAAACTATTAACCAGAGTGAAAGTATTTCATAAGCTAGATCATGCAAACCTAACGTATTAGGACCTATTTATTCATACAGTCATCAACTAGAGACTGTGGCTAGGACTGTTCTAAGCACTAAAGACATAGCAATGAGCAAAATAATGAGAAAGACAGACGGTAAATATGTAAACTAGTAAATCTATAACATGCCAATTGCTCCAAAGAAACACAAAATGAGGTGAAAGGATTGGGTGATTGAGTATTTTAACAGGGTGGTTAGTAAAGACTTTGCTGATGGATGTTTGCAGAGGTCTCTAAAGGGTGGGACTGAGCCATGCAGGCGTCTGGTGGCACAACTGTCCAAGCAGAGAGAAAAGGAAGGATAAACTAGACATGGAGGAGGAACTATGGGTAGGACCACACAGGGCCTTGCCAGCCTTGAAGAGGACTGTGTACTTCTTTCTGAGGGAGCTGGGGAGCTATTGGGAGAAAGGGTGGAACAGAAGAGGCTACGTGATCTGATTTGCATTTTAGGTGAATTGTTTGGGCTGCTGGGGAGGAGAATAGACTGCAGCAACTCAATAGTGGAAATAAAAAAGCACCTAAGATATGATGGTAGAGACAGAAGTAGATGCACTGGTGGTGAGCAGTGCAGGGCTTCAAGATGTGTTTCAAAATTAGCGAGGCAGGCCTTGTTGATGAATTGAGTATGACATGGGAATAAGGACAAATGGAGAAGGGGCCCAGGGCCTGCTAACATCACTTATCAAAGACTATTTTAGAAGTAAAAATTTTAACCTACTGTATCTGATCACACACAAAAGGATGAAAGTTACCTAAATTGAGTAATTTAAATATTATGCCATGTCGTTTTACCATGAGAACTTGAAGGGATGAGAGGTAAAGAAGAAAAATGTAAGGTATAGCTTCCAAGATACAAAAGTATACCAAAATGTAGGGATTAGAAAAAGGGAAGTAAGTCCAGTCCATCTCTCATCCAGTCTAAAATTAGAGTTCAAAAAGGAGTTTTTGGTTCAAATATATCACGAATAGGAAAAAACAACAACACAATTTGATTAAGTAGGTTTAATTATGAAACAATGTTAGTCTGGTAGAAAAAATTTCCTTCTTATCATATTTAAATAGAAATAGAAAAGCTCAAAGTATCTAACAAAAATAATATTTATAATGACAGAAAACAGAGAATATTAAATGGAAAAGAAGATAGGTTGAGGGAGAGAAGGATAAATATAATGATTATAACATTAAGTAATAATCAGCTGTATCCAGCTTCTAGTTTTAAATATCATCTACTTAGCAGCCTGGAAATGTCCTTTCCCAACTTTTAATTAAAATGCCTTTCAAAACACAGAAAAAATTAAACTTCATAACTCAACGAAAAACCAGGACCAATAGTCAATATATTTCTAGATAGAAATGAGGAGATTGCACCCATAAAGCTATGGACCTAGAAGGAATAACACAACCGACTGCTCACTTAGGTTGAAAGCAGACCCACATCATTCCTCCTTTTCCCATATTTGCTATTCAGTTTGAGGCATGTATCATCAGAAGCCAGGGCTGCATCCCCTCTCCTGCAAGAATGCTGATTTTTGAGGCCATCAGAGTACAGTTCCTCTTCCTCCAAACTTCACCTCTCCTGGCCCAAATCAGGGGCACTTTTCAACATTCAGCAACAACCTGCTGCTCCCAGAAAATAACTGGTTTCAGCAGATGAGCTGGGCTGGTGGGAATTCAGGAGTATAATCCACACTGGGAGAACAAAGTCCTAGAGAAGGAGGTACACAGCAAGAGCTCTTAAAGAGCTATTGGAGTAGTATATTCTGGGAGCTGTAGGTAGGGTTCCAATTCCCACACGTGTTAGAACATTAGGTTGTGGAAGTGAAAGGTCCTATCTTGGCTAGCAGAGCCTCCCTGGAGTAAACTTGCCATACATCAGGGAATGGTCTTGGGAGCTGCATTCAGTGAGTCTCTGAGAAGGGGGTTTGACCCAGTGCATAAGTGAACCCAGTAGGCAAAGTACATAACCAACCACTAGCAAGAACCACAGCTAAACAAATCTCTTCTGTCAAGGATAAGTAAAGAGATACCACCATCCAATAAACAAACAAACAAACAAAAAATAATAATAGAGCACCTAGTGAAACAAAAAAGCAGAACAAATGGGAAAGAATCCCACTGTCTGGACTAAAAGAAGCAAATCACTGAAATAAAGAATAAAATTTTAGAAATTTATTCTCAATAGGTCACATTTGACTTCCATGACCCAGGGGTAGAAAGCCAAAAGAAGAAAATAGACTAAAATAAAACCACAATAAAATAAAAAGGGAAATAAATGAGATAAGGAAAAGTTGCTGAGAAATAGAAAATGTCATTGGGCCAGGAACATGAACTAACACAGTGCTTCCATGCTACCAGCCTAGGTTGCAAAAGTTGCCAGAAACCTCACCAAAGCACCAGAGGGCCATTGACTCACATCATAAATATTAGAATATGCTGCCCTTCATGTAAAAAAAGTCCTCTATCAGTAGGTTATATATTTTGATATTTTTCTCTGATATTCTAATAATCTAATTATAATCTATCATATTGAAAATCATTAATAATCAGCACATTTCTAATATAGTGGATGCAGTTAGGGAAATGGGAACATATGCACCACAAAATAAAGTCAATTAGATCATATGGAATGTTAGAGATGGACTGTTTGTGTCTCCCCAAAATCTGTATGTTGACACCCAATCCCCAACATGACAGTAATTGAAGATGGGGCCTTCGGGATGTGATTAGATCATGAGGGCAGAGCCACCACAAATGGGATTAGTGTCCTTATAACAGACCTCCATCATGTGAGGTTAGAGTTAAGACAGCTACGTAAGAACCAGAAAGTGGCCTCTCACCAGACACCAAATTTGCCTCAATTTTGAACTTGGTAGCATATAGAACAGTGAGAAATAAACTCCTCTTGTTCATAAGCCACCTAGTTTCTGGTGTTTGGGGTATGGTATTTCGGTATAGTATCATTCATCAACCTGAAATGTTTTAAGATGTGGAGGTTACTCCATGACTCTGGCCTTATTAGAGTTATGCCCTAAAGAGTTAAGTTAATGAGACTTCCGGTAAAGATGGAAGTCTAGGTAAATATGCTTCAGAACCACCAGAAAATTGAGCTGTATGGAAATTCGACCACCAAGTCTTTAAAGAAGCCACACTCAACCAGATGGGTAGGAGAGGCAGACACACAGAGAGGGGTGGAAAGGTGCGGAGACCCAGTGTGGT
>VMDR010014334.1:0-23699 GCA_007922815.1 Macrotus californicus | reverse complement strand
AAAGGTGTCAGATGTAAAATCTTAGAAGCACAGGGTGGGAAGAATAATAAAAGCTTAAAACCTAGTTTTTGACAAGACTGAGAAAGTTTAACCCTAAGTATTTAAGAATCATATCATCACACGTTAACATATCACAACTAAGCATTTATTATACTATTTAAGAAGGGAAGCAATTGTGGTGGTATTTCAGAAGCTATATCTTTTTAAAAAATGTAATATATGTTCATAAACTCTAAACAGTATATTTTAAAATATACAATCTCTCCAAAAGAAAATATTCAACTAAAGGTAAGATAGATAATTTTTAATGTAAGTGAAATGTTACAAGATTTTAAAATTAAAGTAATCATCGTATTTTTCACAACACAATGTACAGAAACTTGCCAGCTTCCTGTGCAGTCTAATCTTTACTCTTGAGCTAGGCGTTCAATCACACGTCGATAATCTCCCACAAGTCCCTGAAAGCACTCTTCCAGCTGCTCATGCTGCATGCTTATTTCTATTTGCTTCATCTGGTTTGTCAGTTCTTCTGGTCTCAGACATTTTCTCATTTTAGCAAGATCTCTCTGCTTTTTCTAGGCAACAAACACAATTATTGGTTAGACTAAGAAAGCTGGTATGTTTATGTTCCTAGAATATTAAGTCTCCAGTGTAAAAAAATAAGAGTGGTAGGAACACGCCCAAATTTGTCCCATCTAGTTTTCTTCTTAAGGAAGCCTAGACATAAAGTGAACCATGAATTACAATCCTTCTAAACGAGTTGACCAGAAGACCTGGAAATTGTGTCAATAAATGGTAAATATAGGTATGTGACTCACAGTCTTCTCTCCAAAGCATAAAAAATAGCTGGCCAGTGTAGACACTCAAATATTTCTTTAATAAAATACATGAACTGAACACAACTAAGATTAAGCACTATTATTCTTCATTTCACTATTCAATCATATAAAATTCATTATACTAATTTTAATTCCAAGCTGGTTTCTTCCTGACCCTAATATGCATTTCTCAGTTCCTTTTCCCAGTGATGTATTTATGGACCACATATCAATTTTAACATAAATTGTTGGAAGAGTTTCAGAAAGATAAACCAAAAACTGCCACTTTAACCATTTATTGAGTTTGCACTATCCAGATATACATTATCTATCTTATTAATTCCCTCCCTGTTTTACTGAGAAGGAAACCACCATGCTAAGGAGTTTGCAGTAGGGAGCTGGTAACTTTTAAGCAGGCAAGAACAATTGTGTGAGAACAATACTGTCAGCAATGCTGAGGATGGGACTAGAGGACCAAGTTAGCAGCTACTGAAAGAATTCAAGTGAGAGATGATGAAAGCCCAGACCAAATCAGTAGCGGCAGAGCTGGAGGAGACCTGGAAGAAAACACTGGGTGATGTGAGAAAAGAAAAATGAAGAATGACTCCAAGATTCCTGGATGGGAGGCCACATTTTGCAAAAGAGGATCAACTGTTCTAGATTACTATATCAATCTTCTTTTACTAGAGTATATATTATAATAAAGAGCTCACTTTACATAGGCATCAGAAATTATGTGTGTTAACTCTGTAATCCTAACTACTCTATGAGATAGGTACTATAATTTTCTTCAATTGATAAACGAAGAAAAAAAGGATACAAGGGATAAATAACTTAGAGGTAGTAAGCTGAGAATGCCAGGATCCAGACCCTGATGATCTGATTGGAAGTCTGTATTTTACTTCCTATATCTAACTGCTTTTCAAATGACAAAAAAACAAAATGTAACAAAACAAAAAAACTCCTAAAAAGTAAAAAACAATATCTTAAATCCACCCTAAAAACAAATAAATTTCCCTTAAAGGGAACTCAAATAATTTTGGAATACTGAGCACATGTATCATGATTACTACTTTAAAAAGCTCAACGTTTAAGCTAAATTTATAATCACATACTTTTAAAACAAAGTGACAATAATGCTTAAAGATACACCTATACTGAAATAAGATATTTGACACTACAAAAAAATTAGGTTGACACTGGATCTAAATTGGAGCTAATTAAATGAGGTTGCTACTACTATAATCAGAAAGAAAAAAATTTACTTCATTAATATACGATGCCCCTCTAAAGAAGTGCTTCTCAAACTTGAATGTGCACACAGATCCCTGGGGGACCTTGTTAAAAATGCAGATCTGCTTCAGTAGGTCTGGAGTGGGGTGAGATTCTGTATTTCTAGCAAGCTCCCAGGTTATGTTAATGTTGCTGCTTCACTAACCACTTTCAATATTAGTTCTAGAGAAATGACAAGAATTCAAATGTATTGTTCTAAGGCCAGGAAAGACTGTGTATTTCTTACTCTTCAATAACGTGGATGATAAATCCTTTGTTTCTGCTATAATAGTGATTTTTTTTTTTTTTTTGGTCAAGAGGTGGTATGATTGCATCATATAAAAGAGCACCCACCTTTAGGAAACAGTTCAGGAACTAAAGAGAATAGCATCAAAAATTTAGTGTGGTAGGTAAGCCCTGGCTGGTGTGGCTTAGTTGGTTGGAGCAGCATCCCATAAACCAAAAGGTTGCCGTTCAATTCCCGATCAGGACACATGCCTAGGTTGCAGGTTTGGTCTCTGGTCCAAGTGCGCACAAGAGGCAATGAACAATGTTTCTCATATTGATACTCCTCTCCCACCCTTCCCCTTTCTCTAAAATCATTAAGTATGTCCTCAGGTGAGGATTTAAAAAAAGATTTATTGTGCGTATGTGATAGAAATATAAGCTATTTTTCTAAATTACTAACCAGTTGTAATATTTATTAGATAATCTAACCCCACTGCTTGAAGATGCTTCCAATCATATTAAATTGTTAAATATTTCTAGACTATCAGTTCTGTTCCAAATAATCTATAGAATTAATCATATGACTGTAATATAATGTTTTAAATTATTGTTGTTTTTTTTTTAAAGATTTTATTTATTTATTTTTAGAGAGAAGGGAAGGGAAGGAGAGAGGGAGAGAAGCATCAATGTGTGGTTGTCTCTCATGCACCCCCCACTGGGGAACTGGCCCACAACCCAGGCATGTGCCCTGAGAATCGAACCTTTGGTTTGCAGGTGGGCACTCAATCCATTAAGCCATACCAGCCAGGGTTGTTTTTAACTCTCCAAGGGAGCTGCCTTCCCCAATTTATCTCCCCCTTCCTTAAAACCTTCAATTTCTTCACTGTCAATTTTTTTCAGATGGATGTGAAAATTAATCTCTATTGTAATTATAATTGGTATGGCAGTAAATCTGTGAATTAAATTCAAGAGCTATAAGTAAAAAGTAATTATAATAACTTCATGGAAAAAATATAAAACTATATACATAAGTTCCTCATGAACATGTAAGGTATGGTTCAATCTTTTAAAAATAATTAATTTGAGCCCTGGCTGGTGTGGCTCAGTGGATTGAGTGAGGGCCTGAGAACCGAGGGGTCACCAGTTCGATTCCCAGTCAGGGTGCATGCCTGGGTTGTGGGCCGGGTCCCAGTAGGACATGCACAAGAGGCAACCACACACTGATGTTTCTCTCCCTCTCTTTCTCCCTCCCTTCCCCCACCCTAAAAATAAATAAATAAAATCTTAAAAAAAAAAAAAACAACTAATTTGAGGTATTTAGTTTTTGTTAAATCTTTAGTATTCCTTAAACTATATACTCTACACTTTGTATATTACATATTAATCTTTTTAAAAATGTATATAAAAAAGAAGTTAAAAAGACTGATTTGGGGAACACCTCTATCTAGCAAGGTGACATACACTGGGAATTACAAATGAAATACTAAAAGGAAGAACTTGTTAAGATTGGAATAGACATTCTATAAGCTTCAGAATTTTCTCCCTCCAAAAACAAAAACTTAATTCCTTCATGGCTTAGAACTGTTGATAATTTTAATTAAGCAAATCAATTAAATATGGTATTAATGTCAATTTATTTATGTTAACATTTGGATTGTATATGAATTCATTCCCAGAAAATAATCCTTTCTTCTTGCCTAGTTTTCACAGGTTTTGAGAGGGTTTACAAATATAATCTCAAAAATGCTACCACCTCTAAAATCTCCTTAATTTCCATCTGCTGAAGTAGTCTCTTTTGTGAAGTACAGAGATAAGGTTCTTTTTTAAGAGCTCTAAAATGATGTTGGTGTGTAAGCATTTAAATTCCAAAGACTTCTCAAAAAAAATCTTTAAAAACATGCACACTACACAAGAATTGTTATTTCTTTCTGTGAAGTTCCTCACTATGGAGCTCTGCATTTCCATTTTCTAGAACAGAAGCCTAATACACAGATGTTAAGTTATCAACACTCACAGAGTCCGTAAAAGGTGGAACTAGATCTCAAAACTGAGTTTCCTGATTCTAAACCCAATGATATTATAACACTGATTCTAAACTTTATGTTTGTAAACCAATTAAGAATTAAAATATGCCTATGAAACAATAATAAAAGGTTTAATGCTAAAACTGAGCAGTTGCAGCACCAGTTTTTCCTTTTTTGGGGCCAAATTGTTCAAATTAACCTTTTCTTGAACACCTGAAAATTATTTCTGTTCTAGAGATGGGAGGTCTTTTTGTGTGCTTTAAAAAATGATTTTATTAATACAGGTTATTTTTATATCTTGTTGGCACAGATCCAAATGAATTACATTGTTTAAAGAACTTTTAAAGTAGGTACAAGTACTTTTAATGTCTATCTAAATAATTTCTTAGTGGGAGAGTGTGTTTAAGCTGATATGTAAACTTGATCCCTCAAATAAAGGCAGCACAGAATTGATGGATTTTGCTATCAATAAATAAATAATTGCTACCTCAGTAATAACTTACTGACAATTAAAACTGTAATTTCTTTTCATAGAATACGTTGAAGTAAAAACGTAAATTTTATACTCCAAACTTTCTCCATTAGGCAGGCGTACATTTTAGAGGACCTAAAAAAGTTCTAAGCCACATTCAATAGTTGGCAATTTTACTTCATTCTTAGATGTGATTTTGCATTTGAAAATGCTGTGATAACAAAGTGCATGAGTATCAGCTTGGAATGACAAACTGGAGAAAACACCTGCATACATTCAACCTCGGGAGATCTTACCACCCCTCCCATGCCTGCAGGACATTACTCAGTTTCCAGGCTTTCCCAGAGTTTGTGGGAGGTTTCCTACCATAAGCATTGTGGCCTTCAAACCAGAGTGGCGGAGGGGGACCCTCAAGCTTTCTTGGTTTTCCCAATGGGATAGAATACTGGATAACTAAATTTATTAAAAAGTACTTTGCTATAATTAGGGTTTGAACAAGTATCTAAAGAATTTGTAATTGCTTAGGAATTTTAGTGAAAGGATAGTGATAACTATCTTGGCTGTAAAGAATCTGAAGTTTAATAACCAGTTTTTTACTGTATTTCAGGTGGGTGAAGTTGCTGGACAGGTGAGCATACTTAATATAAAAAAATTATTCTTTAAAGGATAAAATACTTTTATGAACTATAGGAATTCCTATTATTTGGCATAACTTTGTGAATATTATTTACACTCAGGATTCATAATCCACCATTTGTTAGTCTGCCTATGTAAAATGTCACATAAATATCTCAGGTGTTTAATTCAATAAATTATTTTACTGTACAAAAAAGTATTAATACTCTTAAATGTTGTCATGATTATATCTAATTATACTGTTCTTTATACCCAAATTTCACCATAAAGAAAATTCCTAGCCAAAAAATTATTATTACGTAAAGATCAAAACCTTTGGAAAATACTATTTCTACCAACTTTCTGATATTTCTGAAATGATAAACATCAAAGAATAAAATGCTATTTCAGACAATTTTTGGGGGGAGAGACCATTATAATTTACCATGACCTGTTACATGCAGATCATAATGTAAAAAATTAATCTACTGAAATGCTTAATAAAATGACTCTATGAAGGACTACATATATATATGAATTCAAGATATAATGATTGTTTGTAAGTTATTTTTACATTTTTATATTCAGAATGTAGTATGTTTGAACAGAATTACAATGACAAATAGGAAATACAGTTGCACTGAAGAGTAACATATGCTATAAAGGAGAACACTGGGATTCAAAAAGGAATAGTGTGACCCAACACACCATCAACATTCAAAATATTAGCTCCATAAAGCAGAATAAAACTTGAATTAATGTAGGAAAATCAAAACTAAGTTTACTTGACATATTAATTATTCATTAGTTATTTAAAATTAACTTTCTCCTTAAATATAAAGACATTCGAATTTGTCATTTATGTTCCAGCTATTGTGCTATATAAGCTTACAGGTATAATGTACATAAAAACAGCAACCACATGGCAGGTGCTCAATAATTACTTGTTGACTAAATTAACAAATATTCTCCCTAATCAGCTTACCGGCCTGCTGCAAATCAAAAGGTCACTGGTTTGATTCCCAGTCAGGGCAAATACCTGGGTTGCAGGCCAGGTTACCAGTTGGGAGCATGTGAGAGGCAACCAATCACACATCAATCTTTCTCCCTCCCTCCCTTCTCTCTCTAAAAATAAATAAATAAAATCTTAAAAAACAAAACAAAACCCCAAACCCTGGCTTGTGTGGCTCAGTGGATTGAGTGCCAGCTTATGAACCAAGGGGTACCTGGTTCGATTCCCAGTCAGGGCACACGCCTGGATTGTGGACCAGGTCCCCAGGTCGGGGTGTGCCAGAGGCAACAGATCAATGTATCTCTGGCACACTGATGTTCCTCTCCCTTTCTCTCTCCCTTTCCCTCTCTCTAAAATACATAAAAATTAAAAATTAAAAAAAGAAAGAAAAAACCCTCATTCACACAAGTTGGCATGGATAATAGCTGCCTTAATAATGGCCAAACCTGATCTAGGAGGGGAAATATTTGAGTAAGAGGAAAATATTGGAGATGACAAAAAATGAAGGGAAGGAGCAAGAAAAAATAATGTTAAAAAAAGAATAAATAATATTAAGTTGCAAGTTCAGCTGGGGCACAGTATAAAGTTATAAATGGTACAAAGGCTATACACAGGAAGGCAAACAAAATATACAAGGGGATCCCCAAAATCCTGGAATTTATTTATAAAAAATTGTGTATTTATTCTTACATGTTTAAACTTCAGGGCTCAAAAGTTTCTGAACTTCTGATTTTGATGTCATTTTTTGTTTCACCTCTTCCACATCAGCAAAACGTTTCCCTTTGAGGAATTTTTTCATCCAGGGAAACAAAAAAAAGTTGCATGGGTCAAGATCAGGTGAATAAAGAGGGTGGGGCACACAGGTAGGCATGGGGTTCCTGCTGTTTTTGGTCAAAAACTGCTGAACACTCAGTGTGGTGCGGGCAGGTGCACTTGTAAATCACCCATCTTGAAATGGACAAACACGTTGTAAGAGTCTTCAGAAAAAAATCCACGGAAGCTGAATGCAGCCTCTCACAACAACGCCAGCTGGTACACTGATACAGATGGGTTCCTAGAATACTCATTTAGTAGGGGAAGCCTGTACTACAAGGGGCCCATCCTCCAGAAGATAATTCTGGTTTTTTTTGGAGGGTCCTCCCTCGTATATGACAAGACATTCAAATTTGAAGACATTCATATAGGAAGACAAGAGACTTAGAAAAAACTACAGATAATTTATTAGAGAAGAGTCTGGAAATTTTTTAAAAGATGCATACAAATCAAAGAAAAAAATAACCATGGGTAGACTATCCTTGGGGTTAGTTTTTAAGTGAATAAAAGAGATTTATAGCTTACATTGGAAAATTATGAAAGAATTCTTCTAATTGGAAGAATATTTTCACTTTTGTAAAACTTAATTTAGCAAATGATTTGGATTTTCCCAGACACTGGCATTTGCTAGACTTTCTTTTCCATCTTAAACAGGGACAAAAATATAATGGTTAAGACTCTTAAAAGTCCTACCTTATATGGGCTAATTAGTCTTCTTTTAATATCCAATCTATAGCTTCTGTATTGTTCAGCATCACTCATGTCAGTTACCAGTAGTCGAAGAATTTCATAAACCCGTCTAGCATGTTGCTAACAAACAAAACAAAGAAACTGATAAACTTTTTATAGTACAAATAGTGACACTTTCCCAAAAGAACACAGGATATACTGGCTATATGTCATGGTCCAGGAATTGTGCCAGGTACCAGATCAAAAGCAATAAAAGACAGTCTCTGGCTTCAAGGAGGTAGCAGTCTAGTGGGTAACACAACTTGTTGACATATAATTAATTTAATGACAGGAACATGCATAAGGTATTATGGACGCATAACCTGGGAATGAGAGAAATGTTAGAAAAGGATTCCTGGGGGAATCTTGAGCTGAATCTTAAAAGGAAGGGAGCATGCCATTCCAGAAAAGAGGGCAGTGTGTGTACGCACACGCACGCATGTACACACCTGCAGAACAGAAAGAGCTGGACAGTGCTGGAGCACAAAATGAAAAGCAAGGTGCAGAAGTAGAATGAAGTTGGAGCAAGAGCACAGAGCCTTATATACAAGGCTTATATACATAAGAGCTGGGCTGTTCTCTAGCCGGTGACAGAAATGGGGAAGTGAGCAAAGTGTGCAAATTTGAGTTTCAAGTAAAGCATTCTCTCAGCTACATAGAAATGGTAGCAAAAAGAAGGGCAGGCAGACCAATTAGGAAGCTGAGCTGTTAAATCAGGCAAGAAATAATGAGGGCATGAACTGAGACAACACAAGTAAAAATACTAAGGGAACAAGGATTCTAAAAATACAGAAGAGGAAGGATTGGCCGTGGAGGAAGGTGTGGAATGACAGTGAGTTTTCAGTCTAAGAGATTTAGGAGGCAGAAGAACATAAATCTGAAGAAAATTCTAGTCTAAAGGGGTGCACTTAAGCAGTATCAGTACACAGGCAAGAGTTAAAACTGGAAGCCTGGTTAAGATCACCCAGGGAAAGCACACACAATGAAAAGGGGAGATGGCAGAACCCTATAGTGCAGTGATGGTTAAAGGGCAGGCAGAGGACAGAGAAATATTAGAATCAGGAAGTTTGTATCCCTGAAGCCAAAGGAGTAGCCCACAGTTTTTGTTTGTGTTGTTTCACTTATATATTTATTGGGGGTGGGAGAGAGGTTGGGTAAAGGTAGGTTGGGAAGACGGTATTTGAACTTTCTTGGAAGGGACACGTGGGCTGGGCCTGAAAAATGAGTATATCTGGCTAGGGAAAGATGGAGGAACAGGAGAAGGGATTACCAAGGGCAAAGGGACGTGTAAGGAACAGAAAAGGAAGAAGATGTAGCATAGCTGGGAAATGGCAAGAGGTTCAGTAAAGCCAGAGCATGTAGGAAAGTGGTAGGAAGCTGAGGCTAGCAAGGTAGGCAGCAGGGTCATGATTATGATGGGCTCTGAAAAGTATGATTTTAAAAAATGTGTTCACATTCCTTTTCCTTTACAATCTGAGTTATTATGCCCTGGCCAGGTTGCTCAGTTGGTTGGAGCATCATCCCATACACCAAAACGCTGAGGTTTTGATCCCCAGCTGGGGCGCTATGAGAGGCAACTGATCGACTGTTTCCCTCTCATATCAATGTTCTCTTCCTCCCTCCCTCCTTTCCTAAAATCAATAAATATATCCTCAGGTAAGGATCAAATAAGTAGATAAAAATATGAGTTATTCTCATTAATAAAGGTTTAAAACAGTCTGGAGATATCAGTTATTTCTAAAACATATTTTATCTTAAAGCCAGGAAGCCATTACAGTGTTTTAATGTAGGTGAAGATGGAAAGTTTAGAGTTCATATTAAGCTGTTTGGGTCAGTGATCAGGAAACTTTTGGCATAGTTTTGGAGCTCAGGAGGAAACTATGGATTGAAGATTTAGATGAGATCTCCCAGGCAGAAAAAACAGAATGAAAAGAAATGAGAACTGAAAAAAGAACTTATATTTAGGAAGCATACAGAACAGTAGAAGCCAGTGAAAGTATCTCAAAATATATGATTAAGGAGTTCCAGGATTATCTGGTGCTATTGGAACTACTGCCTCTACCTTCGAGGTTGATCATTTTCAGTGTCACACTCTGACAATTTAAACACGAATTTCTACCAGACAAGATACAGCACTGATTATCAATCACAGCAGTCCTATGACTAGGAAGTGGAGGACCCTACAGCAAACAGTATGCTGGCTATAACTACATGCAGCAAGAGAATTTGTCCCTCCAGACATGATGTAGCCACAACAGCCACACACTGGGCAGATTTTCCAGCCCACTCAGGCATATATTCCAACTACACCTCAGCCATTCTATGGAAACAACTTTGAAGATGAGTCACCTTTATTAGAAGAATTGGGTATCAATTTTGACCACATCTGGAAAAAACAGTAACAGTGTTTTATATCCAATAAAAGTAGCAGATGGCCCTGGCCAGGTAGTTCAGTTGCTTAGAGCATTGTCTTAATAGGCCAAGGTTGCAGGTTCAATCCCTGGTCAGGGCACAGTCAAGAATCAACCAATGAGTGCATCAATAAGTGGAACAACGAATCGATGTTTCTCCCTAAAATCAGTAATAATAATGATGATGATATGATGATGTAGCAGATGGCAGCATCATGAATGTGACTGATCTGGCAAGACCCGTGATTTTATACTTTGCCTTTGGAGCCACACTGTCACAGGCTAGCAAAATCCAGTTTGCCTATGTATTGGGATCAATGCAACTGGTTGTCTAGGAATGTTTTGCTTATTAAACTTAATAAGTATGACAGGTGTTTCATTTGGTTGTGTGGCAAGTGTCCTTGGATATTGTCCTCCCATGATCCTATTTTCCAGCTTTTAGTGATATTTTGTTTGCAAGGAATGGTAGGTGTCATTCTTACTGCTGGAATTACTGGATGGTATAGTTTTTCTGCTTCCAAAATTTTAATTTCTGCATGAGCCGTGGAAGGACAGCAACTTATAGTAGCATATCCTTATGCTTTGGTTCATTGGAATCTTTGCCTTAATTTTAATTTTTTGAACTGAATTTCTCTGGGATGTGAACTTCATTGGGCCAAATAACACAAAAAGGACTTCAAACCCAAACTGAACCAGCACACTGCTACTGTGCAATTCTCATGCAGGTCTAATGTTTGACTGTTGGAGCAATGGAAGTAAGCATGTATTTTCTGTTTGGTTTTATAGAACTTTTTAATACTATATTGGATTTATCTGCAGTATGATTAGCTTTAAGTATTTGTGCTTATACAGATGAAGGTGTTATTTCTTTCCTGTTCCTGCAGCCTTTAAATAACCTTTTCCTTAAATTATATGATGTTTTTGATAGATTTTTATCAACTGTGGGAAACTAACCACAGAGCTGATAATCTTTCCTAAAAACAACCCAGTCACTGTAAAGAAGACCCAAAACTTACTGCAGAAATATTTTCCCAAGGATTAGGAAAGAAAAATCACCTACATTCTCAACTCAGAGGCACTTCAAACAAAAACGTGATCCTAATGTAGAGTTTAGGAGTTTGCACCTCAAAAATTTGACATTCCTTTAAATTACCTCAGGGAATTTTTGCTAAAATTCAACGATGCAGAAATTCAGTCTGCCTTACTGTAGATGTGAAATGTGAACACCTATTTAGATATTAGCATTAACTAAACCATACTGGCCACATTAATGCTCATAGCTGGATCTTCATGCTTCCCAGGAAAAAGAAAATGACTAACCTTTTTTGAAAAAAATACTTAAAATGTGCCGTGATTGGTGTGGCTCAGTTGATGGAGCACCAGACTGCAAAGCAAAGGGTCACTAGTTCGATTCCCAGTTAGGGCACATGCCTAGGTTGCGGGCCAGGTCCCCATTAGGGGACGTGCAAGAGGCAACTACACATTGATATTTCTCTCCCTCTCTTTCTCCCTTCCCCTCTCTAAAAATAAACAAATAAAATCTTTAATAAAATTTAAAATGTCACAGTTTCAGTATTGCAGTTATCAATGTAAAGTGCATTTGATGCTTATTAATTAAAATTTTCCCAATTAAAAAGATCAGAGTGGTAAGTAGAAAACCAGAAACTGTAGTGCCTTAGAAGCCAAGGGACAGTAGGTTAATAGTATCAAATGCTAGTCTGTATTACTGGAAACTCTTCATCCCACATACTTTCATAATCTAAATCCTACCCAATGCAAACCTGAAATACTCTTGATTCCCTTGTTTACGTAAATATAATCAATTCCCTCTCAACTCCCATGCTAATTTTTCTGTACCTATCTTAAGATATTTACTTTAGCCCTGGCTGGTGTGGCTCAGTGGATTGAGCGCCGGTGTGCAAACCACAGAGTCGCCGGTTCAATTCCCAGTCAGGGCACATGCTTGGGTTGCGGGCCAGGTCCCCAGTAGGTGGCGCATAAGAGGCAACCACACACTGATGTTTCTCTCCCTCTCTTTCTCCCTCCTCCCCCTCTGTCTAAAAATAAAATAAAAAACTTTTTAAAAAGGCATTTACTACTTTAAAGTTGAAATAAATATAAAGTGAAAGTTAAGTGTTTTACTTCAACCCTTCTCCCTGCCAATACCACTGTCTCCAGGGGTATTATCTACTTTACCAGTTTTGAGAAATATTTTCTTAAAAAGCAAAAATAAAATCCTACTATCCATCTCTGTTCTGCATGTTACACTTAATATCAATTATCTTCCCATTTTATTAATGCGGAAATTGAGGCATAGGAGGTAAACTGAATTGTCCTAAGTCACAGAGCAAGTGGTGGAGCCAGATCTGAAACCAGGCAATCTGGCTTCACAGCCTGTCTTCTTAACAATGATTATTTCCCACACATGTATTCTTAATGTATTTAAGAATTTGCAATAGTTAAGTTATGTACTTAAATACCTTATTTATTTTGAACTTCTGTTGTGCCTCTATTGCCATATCTTCATTGAATCCTTGCATTAACTTTTCCCGGGAAAAGCAAGGCAAATCTTGACAAAGCTTCACAAGTACAAAGTCTCTTAATTTCACATAGCTTTTGGATGGATCTTCCGCTAAAAAAATAAAACAGAATAACTTCCTTTACCCGACACAATATCTTTACCACTTGCAATCTCAATATACATGCTAGGCTAGAAAGGCAGATTTTCTTAAAACAATTTTACAAAAGTTACAATGAGAAAGGATTATCCCTTACAAATCAAATACTACTACTATTAATTTTGCCAAATAAAGTTATAGGTGCAATCCTTTTTGTAAAGACATATGGGGTCTGTCCAGAAAAAGTCCAGCCACTGTTAGCATAATCAGAACAGTTTGCATGACATCGATGTAACCTGGCAGCCAAGGAGAGTGGACTAGAATGTCCATTCGTGAACAATGATGACCTCACTGTACCAGTCAGTGGGGGTGGTAGACACCATTGAGTGAGCACGTGTACTGCGTGGCTGTTGCATTCAAAATAAGTAAGTAGAGCAACGAATCGGCATCAAATTTTGCATTAAGCTTGGACGTTCCTCCACAGAAAGTATCTGGATGATTCAAAAGGCTTTCGGGGATGATGCAGTAATGAAAGTGTGCAAATAAAAGTGTGGCACAAATGCTTCAAAGATGGTTGAGAATCTGTTGAAAGTGACCCTTGTTCTGGAAGGCCTGCAACAAGCAGAACACCTGAGAATGTTAAACACTTACGGGCTACAATCCACAAAGATTGGCGACTGACAACGCGGGAACTAGAAGGTGATCTGGGGACTCCAAAAGCTACTATGTCCAAGATTTTAACGCAGGATCTTGGCATGAAATGTGTCATGGAAAAAATTCATTCCACAGCTTCTGCTACCAAAGCAGAAGGAACACTGTGCTCCAGTTGCTAATGACTTGATTCAAACAGCTACCAATGAACCAGATTTCCTCAAAAAGGTCATAACTAGAGATGAATTGGGGGTCTAAGGCTATGGGACCCTGAAACAAAGACCCCCTTATCCCAATAGAAGTCACCTGGTTCTCTAGGCCTGACAAAGATGCAGCAAAGTCACAGCAAGATCAAGATCATCTTAACTGTGTTTTTTGACTGAGAAGATGTTGCTCATCAAGAGTACATCCCTCCAGTCCTAGCTGGCGTGGCTCAATGGATTGAGTGTAGCCTGCGAACCAAAGGGTCGCTGGTTCAATTCCCAGTCAGGGCACATAATAAATAAAACCTTAAAAAAAAAAAAAATGAGTACATCCCTCCAGGCCAAACAATTAATGAGGAGTACTATCTCAATGTTCTTCATTGGTTGAGAAATGCAATATTATGAAAATGACCACAGCTATTGGCTACTGGTGATTGGCAGCTTCATCACAACAACATGCCTGCTCATGCATCACATCTTGTACAGTTTTTCGGCAAAACATCAAATCACCCAAGTGACTCAGCCCCCCTCCAGCCCAGATTTGGCGCCCTGTGACTTCTGGCTTTTCCTAAAACTAAAATCACCTTTGAAAGGGAAGAGATTTCAGACTGTTGATGAGATTCAGGAAAATACGACGGGGTAGCTGATGGTGATTCTAACAAAGGATTTTAAATGGTGTTTTGAACACTGGAAGAGATGCTGGGAGAACTGTGTGAGATCCCAAGGTACCTACTTTAAAAGGAACTGAGGTGTCATTGTCCTATGTATGATATTTCTTGTATCTTCAATAAATACCTCTTTTTGTAGTACATGGATGCTTTCTGGACAGACCTTGTGTATTATTTGTGAGCTTAGAGCTACTCCTTTCAAATGTAAATTTTTGACTGATGTGTTACTGTATGAATTTAGTTTTATTTTCAATTAAAGTAGCTGTATAAACAAGAGATTCAGTTTTGGATGATCAGTTTCAATTTCGAATATTTTCTGATATCTAAGGATTCCAAAGCTCAATTTATATAACTTCCTTACTTTAATTCAATAACCTTTATAGTCCGCTATACTTCTTTCACTTAATCTAAAAAATTCTTTCTTATGCAAAAACAAATCTTTATTTAGAAAAATGAGAATATGGTTTTGATCCTTTTTTCATTGCATCTGAATAGCATAAATCTTACTTTATGTCTATGTTATTCACATTAGACTAAGAAATGGAGAAAGAAAACATCAAAACATGATGGGTAGAAAGAATACTGCACAATCAGAGAACGTGAGTTTGAGTCCCACTTCTGTCATTCAGTCACTTCACTCTCTAAGCCTTCATTTTCTGATCAGAAGAGGGCTTGAAACAAAGAATATTAAAATCTGAGCTAATTCATAGATCACAAGACTTAACATTGTTACAATACCAATAATACTCTACAAATTACTCAATGCAATCCCTTTCAAAATCCCAGCTAGCTTTTCTGTTTGTTCAGAAATTAACAAACTCATCCTAAAATTTGTATGGATATGCAAGGAATCCAGAATAGCCAATACAAACTTGAAAAAGAACCAAAGTTAGAGGACTCACATTTCTTAATTTCAAAACTTAGGACAAAGCTACAGTAATGCAATTGGTATGGATGAGGATAGACATGTAGATCAAGGAACTGAATTGACAGTTAAAAATAAACCCATATATTCACAGTCCAGACAATTCAATGAGGGAAAGAATGGTCTTTTAACAAATGATTCTCAGACAAAGGGATCGCCACAAACCAAAGAATGAAGCTGGACTCCCTTTCCTCACACCATACACAAAAATACACTGAAAATGGATTATAGACCTAAATGTAAAATGTAAAACTATAAAACTCTTAGAGAAAACACAGGAGTAAATCTTCAAGACTTTTGGTTAGGCAATAGTTTCTTAGATAATAGAACCAAAAACACAAGCAACAAAAGAAAAAATAAATTGGGCTATATAAAAATTTACAACTCTTGTTCTTCAAATGATACAACTAAGAAAATGAAAAGACAAATTGTACAATGGGAAAAATATTTGCAAGTAATATATATGAGACTTGTATTCAGACTTCTTATATAAAAAACTTTTATAATTCAGTAAGACAACCCAATTTTTAAAATGGGCAAAGGATCCATATACACATTTCTCAGGAAGATATATAAATGGACACAAAAAGACACTTAACGTCACTAGCCACAGGGAGATGAAAATCAAAATCAAATGAAAGACCGTTTCATGTCCACCAGAACGACCAGAATAAAAAGAGAACAAGTACTAATGATGTGCGGAGAACTGAACCCTCGTATGTTCCTGGTGGAAATGTAAAATGATATAGCCGCTTTGGAAAACAGTGTGGTAGTTCCTCAAAAGGTGAAACATAGTTACCACACTTTCCGTAATTTCTACTCCGAGGTATGTCCACAAGGCATATGCAAACATTTCTGGTGTCAAATGTCATGATCCTGGAAGAAACAAATCATTGATTCTATCTATAAAGTCACATAACTGAGATGTATTCAAATGTTATATATCTTAAGATACTGACATCCTCAAAAGGAAGATGGTACACAATATAAAGAACTGTCTTCTAGTATTTTACTTTAAAATTAACTGCTAAAAAACAGAAGAAAACGGGTGGCAATTACACCACAAATACCTATGAATCCTGTAACATAAGCCATCAATGGTGAGTTTTAATGATCACTATATCTAGCTCTATGTCAAAAGCCATCTCAAAATAAATAATACCCTGAATTGCAAAGAGAGATCCAAAGCCTACTAAAACTCCACATAGTTAAGAAAAATTTACAAAATAATGGAGAAATAGGCTATTGAAATGACTGAAGAGTAGAAAATTCCACTTTTTAAAAGGACTAGGTATGGAACCTAGGAGAAATACCTTAATGAGAAGAGCTGATATGGCATTTTTAGTATTTTATAGTGCTGAGACATGTTCATGCTCAAAGTGAAGGCTGATACCCCAGTTTTCAAATTCAGAAGTCCTTTAGCATGTTTAGCCTTTTCTCTTTAAAGACTTCAGTTTGCAATGAATAAAGGCTGCCATTATTGATGACTCTTCACTGAGATTTAAGAAATAGTTCTTTATCTGCTAATTGGTGCTAAGTGTCAAGGACTTTATTGGTTGGAGCAGACAGAAGAAAGTGGTGAAAAGGCTTCACAGAAAACCCCCTGCTGACACCTTACCCACTAGAGAAGACAAAGACTACCTATGTGAACTCTAAATCTCCAGATTAAAATCACCAAAAAAGTCCGGGCTCTGTAAGTGAACAGAAGCTAAACAATTTTCAGCTTGCCTAAAAAGAAGTGTTATTGTTTATATTATGTTTCTATAATTTTACAAGTCACTAAGCTAGTAAAGATGTCAAAAAAACTTTTGATATAAACTAACTTTAGTAATGACTGCTTTATCTCCAAAGCTTCCAAACCATTCTACAGTAATAGGAAAGTCAGATAAAAATATAATTCAACTCTACAAACATGGAACTCCCTTTTAAAAACAACATGCTTTCCCTCTCATTTATTAATCTACAGGATCACTTCAACATCTGTTTTTGGGTAACTTTAATTTTATTTAGCCTGGACAAGCAAAACCACTGTATTACATGAAAAAGGAAGACACTAATAATCTGCCTATAGCCTATTTATATTCTTTAGTCCCACACCCAGTATATTTTTGATGTCTTTAAACAAACTGATAAAATTCAAAAATAGCATTTTTATTAAGTTAACATATTGTGAGTGTTAAGTACTGCAGTTCATCTGATGACTTCTCATTTGTAAAAATAATTATGTCAAAGTTTTTTGTCTTTGTTTTTTTAAAGAGAGAGGGGAAGGGAAGGAGAAAGAAAGGGAGAGAAACATAACTGTGTGAGTGAAACACGGATCGGTTGCCTCTTGTACACACCCTGACCAGGAATCAAACCCACAACCTGGGCACGTACCCTGACTGGAAATCGAACTGTCCACCTTTTGCTTTGCGGGATGACACCCAACAGAGCCACACTGGTCAGGGCTGACGACTTCTCCCTTTGAAGAGTAGAGTCTCTTTCCTTCTTCCAGGAATTCCCTTCATAATACTACTTCTATGGCTAATTTACACTGAAAGATGTTTTTAAAATAAATAGGCCTACATTTCACCCTATACACTACTGTTGAGAAAGCACACATTTTATGAATATAAAACATAGCTTTAAGAAATGTGTACTCTATTCAGGAAGTACTTACCTTGGCATTTTTTCCTCAGTAAGGTTTAGAATATTAGGCCCCTACATGAAAATTAGAGCATGGTATCTGAGCAATGCAACTGTTTGCTAAATAAAATGAACAAATAAGTCATACCATACTTGCAGCATATTCATGCCTGACCAAGAATTCCTAATATAAATTCAGTTCATTATCTTCAATGTTTAATAAGCACTTCACACATAAAGATGCAATCCAATCCCACAAAAGCTTATAATTTAAAATGGAACCTTAAGCCATCTTGAGACAGTTCCAAAAAGACCCAAGGGCAAAGCTGTTTAAAATAGAATAGTTATCTCTGACAAAAAACAAAAAGTCAATCAGTAAAGATTTTTTAGAAAGGCTCTTTAAGTAACAAATCAAGTTCTACATACCCGTAATATCAAGAACAGAAGGAGACGCCATGTAGTATCTATGAACTGTTTCAAGAAGTTGAGCACCATGGCCTTGACCTTGAAATGGAGTCAGTATCAGCATCTGACTAGAGTAAAGAAATTATTTAAAAATTAAAATATCACAACATGACCAGTTTAAAAATTGCAAATCACTAGAGTATTATGAACATTTTAAAGTCTATGTGACTTTTTTTCTATCAACTGTCAGGAAATCCAGAAATCATTGAGATACTCCAAATTGGCTTAATCTTCTTCACTGTTTCCAAGGGAACAATGAAATAAGTCAGTACATAGCCAATGAATAATGGTGATTTTTTTTCTAAACAAATCAACACTATTATAACAAGTATTGGAAACTTCGGCAGTTCCTTCTTCTGAAATAAAAGACAAGGCACGTGTTATACTGCCAATTACCTTACACGTGGCCGGGTTTTGTCTGGGTACACATAGTAATTATAGACTGTCATGTAGCCTACGGTCGCAAAGAGTGTAGCTCCATCCTTATTATACTTCTCAAATCTGCAGATAAAACAGAAAGCCAAGCAGGTCAATTACAGTCACGCTCCCATGCAGTGTCCATTTTCTTTTCCATTCTCTGACTGAATTTTCAGTGTCAGCAAGCTACTCTTTGAGGGCCCAATGGGTACACCTGCTATGTTCTGAATGTACAATTCACTTAATTGGTGTGCAGCAACTTGGATAAATCAGACCTCTTTACATCACTTCAGTGCACTTGCCTATTATAAAGATGAATAGGTGGCAAGTAAAAGAAAACACAGGCAAAGCTCATTTTACTGTTTAAGCCTACATTCAGGGGCCTAACGGACAACAGCATTTAATTCAGCTCTATTCTCAAGGTCTCCCAAAGCATAATGAAAGAAAACTCAAGCCTCATAAACAATAGTTTTTCTTTCCTGGGAAAAATATCATTATACTGTCCCAATAATTGGGCCGCCACAATTAAAATGGTGGCTTTGTGGAGGTAATAAGGTCTACTGTTGCTTTAGAACTGTACTTACACTAGAAAGTAGTGCCATCTTTCATCATCCACGTCAATAAAGCTAGCAGTTTCAATAAACCACATCAAAAAGGTCTGAAGCCTTTCATGATATTCTCGAAAGCCTCTACATGTCATGTCAGCCTAGGGAAAAAGCCAGAAAAAGTCAGGTGAAACTCATCACAGAGGTAAGTGAAAGAGTGCAGAACACAAAACAATCCTGTGGGAAAATGTTTAGAAGTCTCAGATTAAGATGTGTACACAAACACAGATACAAAATAGATCTTTGTTTTTTAATCCTGACAAAAATTTGTTTCCTAAAGTTAGAATAAATTACTGAAAATAACAACAAAATAGCACACAGGTTTCCAGTATGTGGAATCCTTTCATACCCAAGAAATATTTAGATTTACTTTTACCTTGTATATCTGAAAGGTAAAATTTTCTCCTCCTGTTGGACTTGAAACAGAGTATGTATGGAGCAACGTTCCAAATGGCTTGAAATCAACTTCTTTTTCCAGCAAAGAAAGAAAATCATTTGTGTTTCTGCAAAATCCAGGTGGAATGATTTGTCTAATTTTGCCCTCGACATCATCTGCCTAAGAAATGGAGGTTAAGGGACATAAGAAAACAATTAATAACAAATTTGAATTTTAGTTGAGTATGCTTAATTCCTTTGAAATAAACAAAACCCACAAAGATCACAAAACTCCAGGCCACGGTTAAACTAAAGAAGTAAACATGCAGTGAACTGGAATGGATGGAGTTCCAGGTGCATAGGGTACTGCCACACAAATCTGAGATGAGCATAAGCATAACATAGAAATAAAAAAGAGGAGGCAGGCAGCCTCAAACCAAGTGCAAGAATGAGAGCTATTAAAATTTCTAATATCATGTAGAAAATGCTGACTCTATCCCCTCAGGACAATCTGAACTGGCCAAAACTAAAGGCTGCTTATTATTTAACGTGTATGAAGGAGACCATGTTGTCCAAGACATGAAGAGATCACCAGGAGTAGTGACATGAGGCTACAGTCTGACCAAAGGGATAGCAACCTCACAATGAACAAGCAGACAGGTCATAACTCCCTCACACACCAAACTCAAAATTAAGATAACTTAAAAAATATGCCCCCTTAGGAAACAGATAAATTTATGAATAGATATATTATCCACTCATCCCTATAATGTGACATAATTCTTACGGACTTAGATTTGTGACAGTAAAAAGAGACGAGCCTGGACAACAAAATTAAACTCAGAGATTAAAATTACCCTTGTTAAACAACCTCAATGAATGTTAAAACTATCAGCTGAGCAGACTTCATAATCCTTTTCAAAACCCCAAAAGACCACTTGATTGAATACATTTACTACTTCTCTTTAACCATGAATATTTGATGAAGTCTTACAATAAAGTATTACTGCTTCTCACCAGGCAATAAAACTTAATGAATTGGTCTCAACTTAACAAAACCTTATCCCTCAATACAGTCCCTAAAAGCCTGACATTACATTCAACAAAATGAGCTTGCAATCTATTCAAACTTTTTCCTGAACAATGAGGCCAGGTTTTTACTTAATGGAGTTTGCCGTGAGTTCAGCTGTAATGTTTGTATTGTATCTATTTCCACAAGGACTGACACAAGAACACTTTGTGTTAACTTACTAAGCAGCTCTTTCATACCGTTTACATGCATGATGGGTATTAGTTCTAAACCAAGACCCTTGCTACTTAGCATTCAAAACAGGGAAATTAAGATGCTTAGGACAAAATACACTACAAAAGGCTAATACAACATGCTACTAATTCTTGTCCTTTCAACCATCTTTTAACTAAGTAGAAGCAATGCACCTGCAGATGAATAGCACTTTATTATCATTCAGTTACATTTTAGGATACAGAACTGAGGATGGAGTTTATCACAAACAAGTTTTATTTTCAGTGTTTTCACCACCAACATTTATATATAACTTGTTTATAGCTATAAGAAAGAGAGCTTCTATTTAAAATATAGCTCTTCAACATTTTGCCCAACAGCTTATTTCTAATATGTACACCAGTCCTTGCAATCCATTCATACTCAAGATCAGATAAACTGCATCTGATAGGATTATTTTATTTTAAAAGTACTATTTGGTAAATATTTCTCCTTGAAACTGCTATCTAATGTGAAGAGATCATCTTAAACATATTTTATAGAATCTGTACAATTTCAATAATTACAAGAGGAAATTGTAATAAAAAGGGACAGTTTTAATAGGTCTGTTGTGTGGCAATTAAAATCCAAGGTAGTGATGGATAAAGTAGTGTAATTTTAGTTCAAGTTTTAAAAAAGTAACACTACTTAAATAAAGAGGTTTGTAATCTACCATTTTAAAAGAAAACACTTCAAGGCATTTATAGTATATAATTTTAACTTTTTAAAAACTTTCCCTACGTCCTTGTCTTCTCAACAAGGCACTGCAAAGCATGATCAAATAACTTCACATGTTTTGCATCAAATGTACTTCAAAGATCTCTTAGACACTCTCAAGCCTCAAGTAGCAGTTCTGGTGGAAGACATATAGCAACACAAAGGTTTGAGCTCAACAAAGTTGGAAGAGAGTTAATGTTTAACTTGCAGCTTTCAAAGGACACGTATTTATTTTAATAAATATCCTCAAACAAATATTTTGCTCTGGGCAAGTTTACACATTACTTTAATAACTTTCACAGGGAATAAAAGGCTAAGTTTAAAAATATGGAATTTGTTATTTGTAATAAATGAGAGAACATGTACAGGGGAGTACAAAAACAGGCTTACAGCTAGCTGTTTGTATGGAAAAGAAGGTAGTAATCAGTAAGTAATAATGCAAGAATAAACTGTGTTTCACGTGCTCACAGCTGCAAGCCTACTTCTGCCCCACCCTGTATATCTGATATAGTACCTAAAACACATAACATAAAGCCAGATAGCTTTTCAAACCTAGAATTCAGAACTTCGGTTCACTAAAGGAAAAGTGTTTGTATTTCTCTTCTAAATGGATTCTGCTTTAGGAAAAAAACTATAGCCACCATATCTTTGAGATCTGTACTTTTTTCAAAAGAATAAATATATTTTAGTTCAGTCAAAATATTCATTTTTCATAATGGATTACTGGTCAGGTAATAAAATCATCACTAAAGAAAAACTCCATCAAACCATTTTTAACTGAATGTAGAATTAAAGATTCATTGAAACCTTTAATCCCAATGACTGTGGCTAAAAGTTTCCATTTTTGAAGATTGCTGAAAAATCCCATATCCTGATGAATATAATTTAAAACTTCAATAAAAATTATGCAAAAATATAGTTATAGAAAGAGTAAGAAATTAAGCTGTATAGATCAAAAATTCAAAATAAAACCTGATATCTTTAATTAATAAAGACATGCCTTACAAATGTTTTCCTAGCGTTTGGCAATTTTTTTTTTAAAGTATAAAAGTAACTATTCTATTTAGGTCTTATGTTGGGTGCATCATGACGAAATGTTTTAGATTGTATACTCTCTCACTATGGTCATTTCAACTCCCAACTTCTATACATGAGATGTACCTATGAAGCAATTTTTGTTTTTCCTCATCACTGCATAAAACAATGTGCCTGAGAATAATTGGCAATCTGCTATAATAAAACTATGTTTACACTTACACTTATACACATTTGAAAACCAAATTATAGTAAGGCCCCACTCCATGTCAATGACAGGTTCTGTGACTTTAAGTGAAACAAGGTATAGTAAAACCAGTTTTACCACGGACTAACTGACAGAAACAAGAGTTAAGTTCCTACAGCACATCATCAATGCCATGACACTGAACTTGACAAGACTATTCAGGACCTGCTATACCTCTTTAGTGTCTTAACCTAAACAGCACCATTTGTCTA
Organism: Macrotus californicus; assembly: GCA_007922815.1. Lineage (NCBI taxonomy): Eukaryota > Metazoa > Chordata > Mammalia > Chiroptera > Phyllostomidae > Macrotus > Macrotus californicus. The sequence continues at coordinate 260 of VMDR010014334.1, read as the reverse complement.
AATTTGTCCGAGTTATTTCTGAAACAGCAATTTTAAAGACATGTTAAATATGTGGCGCTTGCTATCCTTTACTTGGCTAAAGTGGCAGAGACTTAACATTAACTATAATTCTAAGGATACCTAAGATATTCTATAAAAATAAGCAAAGAAAATTCCATATCTACTTAATTTGCTCCATTTTAAGTCCTCTGATAATATTTAAGTTGTAGAAATTTGATTATTGTTAGAGAAATTAACAGTTTAAACCTTTTCACTACTGG